>BSBK01013280.1:0-40598 GCA_027943335.1 Chamaecyparis obtusa
CATATGCATATATGCATATATATACAAATGTGTGTATATATATATGTGTGTGTATGTGTGTGTGTACATATATATACATGTATACATGTGTATATATATGTGTATATATACATATATATACACATGTATACATGTATATATACATATATATGCATATATACACATGTGTATATGCATATATATACACATGTATATATGCATATATACATGTGTATATATATGCATATATAGATGTGTGTATATATGCATATATACATGTGTATATATGCACACACACACACACACACACACACACACACACACACACAGATATATATATATATATATATATATATATATATATATATATATATATATATATATATATATATATATATATATATATATATATATATATATATATATATATATATATATATATATATATATATATATATATATATATATATATATCTGTGTGTGTGTGTGTGTGTGTGTGTGTGTGTGCGCATATATCCACATGTAAATATTTGTATATATGCATATATACTATTTATGCATCTATGAAAAAGTGAAAATAATAAAAATGAACAATAAAAATACCTCAAAATTGTGTTTGAGAATTCGGAAGCCATCCCCACTGTTTCACTATCGCTGAAAGTGACAGTGAAACTCATGTTCGACAGATATATTTTCCTCCAAAAACAAACCCTAACTAATGACTTTCGATTGAAAGAGATTACTAAGGGACTTTCGAGCGAAAGTCACTTAGTAACTTTCGATCGAAAGTTAGTAAGAACTTTCGATCGAAAGTTGCTTACGGTCGAAAGTCCCATGTTTAAGGACTTTTGATCATAAGTTTAGTACTTACAATCAAAAGTTCAAGCCACTTTCTATCGAAAGTGGATAAATAATATTTTTCTGAAAACATTTTTCAGGACGGATTCCTTCCTTCGAAAAATTGTAACCCAGTATTGTGGGTTCACCCAGATCATGCGAAGTCAGTTGTGTGTACTAAAAGGTGTTGTGATCTTATACCTAAGATCACATGATGCAATATTGCATATTGGCTAAGTTACAGAAGATTTGGTGAATACTGGTTACCGGATAGTAACAGCAAAAGTTGACAGAGTTAGTCTCTGTGTTTAGGAAATATCTTACAAGTGATGAAGATTCAGTGTATGTTAGCTTGAGTAATGACAAACAGGGTATTGAAGAATGTTCGATGGTCAGTGTAAGGTATGCAAAGTAGGATGACATCATCTATGGTGTGTGTTCTGGAGATGACCTATTGGATGCTGACTTCAGAGATGTAGCGTGTATTATGGATGGTGAATATGAATTAATGATGCCAATCCTGAATTTTTGTAATGTAATTATTGTATACTCTTTTTAGATATCGTGTGTATCTTAGCAAGGGGTTATGTAATTGTTTGTTATATATTAGGAAAGCCTAATTGGTTGAGTTGATCATGTAGAATGTAATAGGGTATATATGTAAGATCTTTTATTTTGGAAAGATATGTAGAGAATGTATGTGATGTAAAAAGAGAATTGTGGAAGCTGTGAGCTTGTGTCTGTTGGATGTAGAGAAGAGGATAATTGTATACTGCATTGGAACTGATCAACAAAAGATAGTTGCTATCAAATAGTTCAAAAGATTGTGTATTTCTTCTATACATTTGTGTTGCGAATAGTGATTTCTAAAGGTGGGCATAGCCTTCTTTGGGTAGTGAGCCTGTGTAGTGAGTGAATTTACAGAACTGGAAAACTAGGATAGAGAAGCTACAAATGAATGATGATGAAAGTGTTAGGGCTTATGTACAAAGAGTTATAGAGGTTGTGATTGGAATAAAAAATTATGGAGGCACTTTTGAAGAGGAAGAAGTCATTTAAAAGATTCTTAGATCATCAAAACCTATTTACAAGACCAAAATTTAGGCTATAGAAGAGATTACACCTTTGAATCCAAACTTTAGAAGAGAAATTTTAATTGTAAAGCTAACTACCTTTGAAGATGTAGAAATGGGAGATTATGTACCTAAAGTTAAAACTGCATTTAAAGCATCTACACACAAGAGAATAACATTCACACTTCCTATCACCAACAATGAGAACATAAAAGAAGAGCTTGGTGAATATGCTGAAGAATGGAAAAAGATACAAGAAGAGGAAAGAAAGATGGATGAACTAGTTGCACTAATTTCTAGAAGAGAAAAGCTTGAGGTAAGGGTAAATTTGAAGGAAAGCTACCTTTGAAGTGTTTTTCATGCAATAAGATAGGTCACTTTGCATCTAGATGTCTTACAAGAGTTCCTAAGAACAAACCTAGGTTTTTCAAGTCTAAGTATTCAAAGGATAAGGAATGTTATTATGCTAGTAAAGATATTTCTGATGATGTTGATTTAGATTGTGAGGAGATTGGATTTATTGCTATTAAAGATGAAAAACCATTGCATGATAAAAAAGATATAGTATCTCATGTTGACAAAAAATCTAAAAGGATTATAGACAGTGGTTTCTCACATCATATGACTGGAGACAAAAATAAGTTTATTAAATTAGTAAAGTATGATGATAGTGTTGTAAGATTTGGAGACAATGTTCCTAAACATATCATAGGAGTAGGATCTATTACTTTAGATGGAAAGTCTAATACTAACAATGTATTGCTTGTTGATGGACTTGAGCATACCTTATTGAGTGTTGGACAGGTGATGGATAAGGGATTTCAATTAAATTTCTTTGATGGGAAATGTTTTATTAGAGGTAAGACAAGAAACTCAATTGCAACCGGTACTAAATCTAGAGGTAATTTATTTGAGCTAAATACATCTAGAGCTTCTTGTTTTGTGGCGAAGGTAGATAATAGTTGGTTATGTCACAAAATGTTTTGTCATGTTAATTTTGATAATATTCTCAAGGTAGGTTTGACTAATGCAGTAAGAGATCTACTGAAGATTGTGAAACCATCTAACATTGTATGCAGAGAATGTGTTATGGGAAAAGAGACTAGAAGCGGTTATAAAAGTAAAGCATATACATCAAAAGGAAAGTTGGATCTGGTACATATAGACCTATGTGGACCTACAAGGAAAAGATCATACTATGGTGAAAGGTATTTTATACTTTTTGTTGATGACTTTCCTAGAATGATGTGGGTCACTTACTTGAAAGAGAAATTAGAAGCATTTGATAAATTCAAGATATTCAAAGATAAAGTAGAGAATGAATCAGGTTTAAAGATAAAATATTTGAGGTCAAAAAGAGGTGGAGATTTTACTTCACATTTATTCAATTCATACTACAAAGAGCATGGAATACAAAGACAAACATCTGCACCTAGGACTCCATGACAGAATGGCATATCAGAGCGATAGAATAGAACAATACTGGATGCTGCTAGAACAATGTTTCTTGAAGGGAATATATCTCATGTGCATTGGAGAGAAGCTGTTGGGACATCAACATACACATTGAATAGAATATAAATCAGAGAAGGTACAAGTAAGAATCCTTATGAATTGTGATTTTATCACACTCCTATAAATATTTCTGAATATTTGGTAGTAAATGCTATATCAAAAGAGATGATGAGATACAGAAGTTTGATGCTAGAAGTGATGAAGGAAATTTCCATGGTTATTCTACTAAGAGAATTATGCTTACAAATGCTTTAATCTGAGATAAAGAAAGATGAGTGAAAGTAACAATGTGGAGATAGATGAAAGATTTTAGCTACAAGAGAGAATGTATGATTGTAATCATAATATAGAGATGAAGGAGACTGTTGCTACTAAAGAAGAAGAACTTATTGAGATTGATTGCAACAATGAGACTTATGAAGATGATACAAATGAAACTAATGAGATGCCCAAGACTCTGAGGAATTTAAATATGAATCATCCTAAAAAAAAATTTATTGGTAATACAAATCAAGGAGTAATGATTAGATCAAAGGCTAGAGAAGAAATTTGTTTGATTTCTCAAGTTGAACCAAAAAATACTGATGAAGCTTGTAGAGATCAATCTTGGATAAATGCTATGAAGGAAGAGTCATATCAGATAATGACAAATAACACTTGGGAATTGGTTCCTAGACCTAAAGACAAAAATGTAATAGGAACTAAGTGGGTTTTTAGAAACAAAATGAATGAAGGAGTTGTTGTAAGAAACAAAGCAAGATTGGTATGCAAAGGTTATTCACAACAAGAAGGCATAGATTTTGAAGAGACATTTTCTCCTATTGCTAGAATAGAAGCTGTGAGATTATTTTTGGATTATGCTACACATAAGGACTTCAAGGTCAGATGGATGTGAAATCTAAATTCTTGAATGGGGATCTTGAAGTTTACATAGAACAACCTGATGGATTTCCTCTATCCTAAGATGAACACATGGTATGCAAGTTGAAGAAAGAACTATATGGACTGAAGCAAGCTCCAAGGGCTTGATATGCAAGGTTAAAAAAATACTTACTTTATCCTAGGTTCAAGAAAATGTAATGCTGACAGTAATTTATATTTAAGAACTAGTGAAGTTGGAGTTTCGATAATAGATTTTTTTGTTGATGATATTATCTTTGGAGGAAATGATGAATTATCTAAGAAGTTTTCTAAAGAGATGGAAAATGAATTTGAGATGTCCATGATAGGAGGAATGAAGTTCTTTCTAGGACTGTAAATAATTTAGAACAAGAATGGAATTTTTATTTCTCAAACTAAGTATCTTAAAGAAATGTTGAAAAAGTTTGGAATGGAAGATTGTAAACCAATTGGTACACCCATGGTGACTGGTCATAAACTATCAAGTAATGATGAGAAAAAGAGTGTTTTTCAGATCAAGTAAAACCTAAAGAGACACACGTAGCTATTGTGAAAAGGATATTTACATATCTGAAAGGAACAATTCAATATGGCTTATGGTATGGTAGGAATTATAAATTTGAACTTCATGCTTATACTGATACTGATTGGGCAAGAAACATTGATGACAGGAAGAGTACTAGTGGAGGTGCATTTTTCCTTGGAAAAAGGTTGGTTTCATGGATAAGTAAGAAGAAAGATTGTATAGCTCAATCTACTATAAAATAAGAGTATGTTGTGGCTACTATTAACTACACTCAATTTTTTTTGGATGAAACAAATGCTAAAAGAAATTGGAATAAATTTTGATTAACCAGTGGTTATCCATTGTGATAACACTAGTACAATGAATATGTCAAAGAACCCGATGATGCATTCTAAAACTACACATATTTCTATCAAGTATCACTTTTTGAGACATAAGGCAGAAGAGAAGGAAAAAAAGTTGGAATACATTAGCACAAAGGAACATATAGAAGACATCTTTACAAAGTCATTGCAAAAAGATACGTTTGAGTGTCTCAGAGGTATGCTTGGAGTTCAGGACCCTCCTAGTTAGACTTAAATGATGCAGGGATGCATCAGTCTAGAGGTTTTTAGAGCCTTTTCATATTCTAGACTTGATGTAGGGATCTAATCCTCAGGGGGAGTGATCAAATGGAAGCTTACATAATACATTTGGGTGATTCAGGACCTGGTTGATGAAGATAAAGTAGAAGAACATTTGATGACTTATGGAACCCATTTCCATTATTGTCAAAGGCAGATAGTTGCTATGAAAAAATCCCTAATGTATGGGAAGATTGTATGGAGAGATACTATGAGAAGTTGTACTATGAGAGTATTATTTGGTTACAAAACTTTGGGTTGATAAACCATTGGGTTAATGGATTTTCCAACATGTTGACATCAATGCCAAAGGGGGAGATTGTTGGATATTGCTAAAGCATTCAAGATATTTTTAATATATTTAATATGTTTAATCACTACGTTGAGTGATGTTGGAACTGTTGTTGTTGTCATTCATGTTTTGTCACTGATATCAAAATATGTTTATGTGAAGAGAACAGGCTGGTTATTATAGTGTACATACACTATATGGTTGTTTCAAATTGTGTGAAGTCAGTTGTGTGTACTAAAAGGTATTTTGATCTTATATCAAAGATCACACGATGAAATATTGCATATTAGTTGAGTTACAAAAGATTTGGTGAAGATTGGTTACTGGACAATAGCAATGGAAGTTAACAGAGTTAGTTTCTATGTTTTGGGAATATCTTAGAGGTCATGAAGATTCAGTGTATGTGATCTTGAGTAATGTCAGATAGGGTACTGAAAAATGTTTGATGGTTAGCACAAGGTACAAAATGTAGGATGACATAAGTTGTGACATGTGTTCTGGAGATGACATATTTGGAAGCCGTCTTCATAGATGTAGAGTGTATTGTGGATGGTGAATATGAATTAAGGATGTCGGTCCTTGATTGTTATAATGTAATTGTTTAATACTTGTTTTTGATACCATGCGTATCTTAGCAAGGGGTTATGTAATTTTTTATATATTAGGAAAGCCTAATTGGCCTACCTGATCATGTAGAATGTAACATGGTATATATGTAAGATCTTTTCTTTTGAAAATATATGGAGAGAATGTATGTGATGTAAAAGGAGAATTGTGGAAGCTATGAGCTTGTTTCTGCTAGATTTAGAGTAGAGGATAATTGTATACTTCATTGGAACTGATCAAGAAAAGATAGTTCCTATAAGATAGTTCAAAAGATTGTGTATTTCTTCATATAAACTTGTGTTGCAAATAGTGAGTTTTGAAGGTGAACATAACCTTCTTTTGGCAGTGAGCCTGGGGAGTGAGACCACCCTTATTTTTCTTGACTCTTAACAGGGTTTGTCCTCTAACAAGGATAGTGTACTATAATATTTTAGTCAACTCCTAATAGGGCTAGATCTTGTAACAAGGATACTATACCCTCAGTACATCATTAGTGGCTGTTAATTCCCACTGGGGTTTTACCTTTAACAGGGTTTCCTAGAAAATAAATATTGTGTTAATGTGTTGGCATTCATTGTGTTCATTAGATTTGATACTGCTTCTATTCAAAGTTTAAATTTTAATAATTTTCCATACAACTGATTCATGCCCCCTCTCAGTTGTATTATGGACTGTTATTCCTAACAGTCCCATGTATCACTTGTGCTTAGAAGAGAGCAACATGCCAAAGATAATTAGACTAGCTTGGTAATCTTACATGTGCTTTGCATTTGTTTCAAAGTTCAATATTGTAATATTTTATGTAAAGAGCCCTACAGGCTCTTGCTAAATAATTTATATTATTTTTATTTTTTCATGGAATTTTTATAAAAAAAATTGTTTTTGACATATAGGTATGTAGTTGAATTCTAAATTTTAAAAGCAAAATTCCAATTCCATAATACTACTTGGAAACAATTCAATTTTGTGAACATATAGATATAATGTTGTTTGTTTATTAATAATTTCAATGTCAAATGTGTACCTTAGTGAATATGCAAATGGTTTCCACCAGGAAATTACAACCGCAACCTTCCTGAATGAAAACAAACCTCTTTAGTGTTGACATACTGTGATAACCCTGGTTTGACATCAAATCCATGAAGAAGCCATGCAAACCAAATTGAATTAACATAGATCAAGAAAATGAATTGTATTAATATCAGAATATAAATATATAAAAACATGTATTACGTATATCTAAATATATATCTATCAAAGAATTCTGAAGAACTCACTCAATATATATTATCAATTAACACACACACACACACACATATATTAGTATATTAATATATTATATTATAAATTATTAACATATATATTAATGATTAACACACACACATATATTATATTATTAATAATTAATATATTAATATATTGTATTAATAAAATTATAATTATAAAAGATAAATTAATACTTAATAAAATTTATAAATAAATCAAATAAACTATCAGCGACTAAAAGTCACGGCCTCCCTTAGGATTGCAAATGAAGTCACACGCAACTGAGGGGTGCAACATGTAGTCGCAATCACTAAGGGCATGACTTATATATATTATATTATATTAATCACACACACACACACACACAACCTTCTTTTGGTAGTGAGCCTGGGGAGTGAGCTCACCCTTCTTTTTCTTGACTCTTAACAGGGTCTGTCCTTTAACAAGGACTGTGTACTATAATGTTTTACTCAACTCCTAATAGGGCTAGATCTTGTAACAAGGATACTAAACCCTTTGTACATCATTAGTTGTTGTTAATTCCCACTGAAGTTTTACCTTTAATAGGGTTTCCTTGAAAACAAAATATTGTGTTATTGTGTTTGCATTCATTGTGTTCATTGGATTTGATATTGTTTCTATTGAAAGTTTAAAGTTTAATAATTTGTCATACAACTAATTCACCCCCTCTCTTAGCTATATTATGGACTATTATTCTTAACAATCCCATGTATCACTTGTGCTTAGAAGAGAGCAACATGCCAAAGATAATTAGACTAGCTTGGTAATCTTACATGTGCTTTGCATTTGTTTCAAAGTTCAATATTGTCATATTTTATTTAAAGAACCCTACAGGATCTTGCTAAAGAATTTATATCATTTTTATTTTTCTCTTGGAATTTTTACAAAAAAAATTATTTCTGACATATAAGTATGTAGCTGAATTCTAAATTTGAAAAGCACATTTCCAATTCTATAATACTACTTACAAAATTCAATTTTGTGAACATACAGATATAATGTTGTTCAAACCAAATTGAATTAACATAGATCAAGAAAATGAATTGTATTAATATCAGAATATAAATGTATAAAAACATGTATTACGTATATCTAAATATAGATTAATAATTATATATCTATCAAAGAATTTTGAAAAACTCATTCAATATATATATATATATATATATATATATATATATATATATATATATATATATATATATATATATATATATATATATATATATATATATATATATATATATATATATCTATATATATATATATATATATATATATATATATATATATATATATATATATATATATATATATATATATATTATATTATTATATTATTATATTATTTTTAATTAATATATTAATATATTATATTAATAAAATTATAATTATAAAAGATAAATTAATACATAATAAAATTTATAAATAAATGAAATAAACTGTAGCGACTAAAAGTCACGACCTCCATTAGGATTGCGAATGAAGTCGCAGGCAACTGGGGTGCAACATGCAGTCACAGCCACTAAGGGCATGACTTAAAATTTTCCAAATAAAAGAAATCACCCAAATAATAAATGATTTTCTTTTAAAAAATAATATCATTCTTCACATAAAAAAAAACATAATTCTTAAATCAAAATTCGAATTTATTTATTAAAAAAAATGAACTAATTTTAATAAAAAATAAAATAATTCATTTAAAATAAATAATTAATTTTTTATATTAATTTAACAAAACCTAATTTGAACTAATAAAACCTCAATTAAAAAAAATGTTACAGAATTAATTATAATGTAATGAAATTCAATTTGAATGAATGGAACTATAATTTAATTAAAATTTAATAAACCAAGACAAAAACTTTTAAATACATAGTGGGATATAAAATTCATTAAACCACCTGAAACATTCATTGTAGAATTCAAGAACACCCCATGGGAAATAAAAATTAGAACCCCAGTAGATAAGATCATCGTACATGGATTCCAAATTTGTTGGCCATTTCTGGTGCACATTGTGGAAGAAACATGGTATACAGTTGTCTTTTTTATCTTCCTAACATCTGCAAATAGATGGTTAGATAGAGGTGGTGAATAGGTCATTGGGAAACTTACTTAGGTGTCTAACTAAAGAACATGGCATGGTTTGGGATCTAGTCATTAGTCAAGCATAATTTGCCTTCAATGATTGTGTCAACAGAAGTATAGGGAATAGTACCTTTGAAGTGGTGTATGGCTTCCATCCTAGGGTAGTCTTGTAACTTAGAGACTTGTAGGGTACAAAGAGGAGAAGTGCTCAAGGGGAATATTTTTCTACTACCATGAAAGAAGTACATGAACAAGTGAAGAAGACCTTAGATCATAATACCATGAAGTATAAGGACAAATTTGACTTGAAGAAAAGAGATGTACAATTCAAGAAACGTGATATTGTCATGGACTTCCTCAAGATGGAGAGGTTTCCTAAGGGCCAACCTAAAAATCCATTTATGAAGAATATAAGAGCTTGCAAGATAGTGTACAAACTTGGTCCTAATGCATATGAAATTGAGTTTCCTCCTAGCTTAGGAATTTCTTCCATTATTAATATAGTGAATGTGTTTCCTTACAGGCCACCACTTGGTACAGGTGAAGATTTTATTGAAGGCCATGCAACCCTAGATGAGGAATGGGTCAAGGACCTTTCCCCTAATGAACCTGTGAAGTTGGAGAGTATTTTGGATACCAAGGTGGTGAGGCAAATGAGGAGGGGCACCTACAAGGAGTATTTTGTCAAATGGTCTCGATTACCTAATTCTAAGGCTACTTGGATGAATGAGGCATATATTTTGAAGCATGGATCTAGTCTACAAAAACTAGAAACTCTAAAAGGGACTTGATTTTTGTCTTCCTGGGGACTATGGTGTAGGAGCACCCAAGGATCCTCATGATCCATATAATTTTGGACTTTTGTTTGTAATATGAATGTCCAGAAAGATGTAAAATTGCTTAAATGTTGTCATGATCAACTTTTACAAATTGTCAAGAAGTTTCTTCCTGGTAGTTTAACAACTAGGAAGATCAAAATTTGGTTACAACGGATGGAATTAAGTTATATTTGGTCAGAGAACTTGAGAGAAGAGTTAATGGTGGTTTTGGCATTAAATCAAGAAGATTTTTTCATTTTTATCTTGAATTTTACTCATTGTTTCTTACTGTGACCATGACATGTGATGTTCCATTGATTGGAGTTCAAAATTTTTGTCTATGTCTTGGTAATTTGATGAGTTAGGATCTTTTCCCAATCAGTTTGGAGTGCTCTTGAATCCATCAGGGAAGATTTAATAATTCATTTTCTTTGACTGGTCCATGAAACAACCAAACAAAGGATTTGGAAAGAAATGTAAATAACTTGACATTCCACTATAGGAAATGGCCATCCTTTTATGGACTGTTAGGCATTTGTACATATTTTAGGATGTATTTGGTTTCAAGAAAGGAAAAGAAATCTCTAATTATTTCCATGAATCCCTAGGCTTGGTTCTTGGTATGATGCAATCTAGAGTGTTATGGATGCATATAAGGAGTCCTTAGAGGGTCTTCTGCTAGGAAAAGTGGTTGATTTGGTAAAATATCTTGACTCGTGAAGGTTTTACACAAGCCTTGTATAATTAGGCCTAGTAGGCTGGTTTAGAGGCAACTCTTGTTGACCTAGTCAAACCCAAAACCTAGACACCATCTCGTGACATTTTAAAGTAGGTCCAAAAGGGTATATAAAATATGATTTTTTTTATGGTTGTTAAGGAGTTTTGGATTTTAGAGCCATAATAGTCAGATAGGAGGGCTACTAGAATTGGGTCTCCTATTAGGCCTAATAACACAAAATACATTGTGGGTATTTGACAGTGGGTTGAAACCTTCACAAATATTCATGTTATATGGAAAATAGTCAGTAAAGGCATTCACACGAATGATGGAAGTGTTTTGATGAGATCCTAATTGCAAAGCTGAAGTGGGGTCTAAGGTAGGTCTTAAGGGTTCAAGGTTCAAATAAGGAATTTGAAATTCCTTATTGTGAAACATATTTCCATATTGGAATAGGAAACTTGGAGTGGACCTAGGCAAGGTTGTGAAGAAGAGTCAACCTAGATTAGGTTTCTAAGAACCTTGTTTGGAAGAGAAACCCTAGGAATACTTGTAGAACCATTGGTCACTATGGATCATACTTGAAGGTGATTGACTCCATTGCACAATAACTAGTACATGATCAATAAGCTTGAGCCATACAAATTAGATTTTTTGATCTAAATTTTATAAAAGTTAAAGTATTCTTTCATCTATAAAATTTATTGCTTTAGCTTCTTTGTGTTAATTTCTTTTATAGGGTTAAATGCCAATTTTCACTTCAGCCTCAAAGAAGCTACCTTCAGAACTTTCTCCTCGCTTTATTATGATCAAAATTTGGGTCCTCTTCTACATAAGGTTTTTCAATTCCTAAATTATTTGTGAGAACAACTAAAATAAATTCCAACTTATTTATTTTAAACATCATCATCTAACTTCTCGAATCCTCTATCTCCGACATCCTCTACTTTCACTATAAGTGTTCTCAACCCTACCATAATTATAGAACTAAGCTCATTTTTTTAAGAAACAGGGTTATCAACTTCCACTTATTTTGGTGGATGACTTAGTAATTCATACTCCCTTCCAATCCAACTTAGCATTGATACCATGTGACTACTAAAGAGTTAAAGTTATGACTAAAATCTATTGCAAATTTATGCATTATTAGATCTTCCCCAATCAACTCAAACATGTTAATTTTGCATTATAATTGACAATGTAAATTCCACAATCCATGGCAAGTGAAACTATTCAAATTTATCAAATCATGCCTTCATCATTCACTTATGTTTTCAAAATAGAGCAAACTTGAGTTGTTGAGTCCCCATTATTGTCCAAATTATGTAAAACCTAAGAACATCTTAGAAATCAATTTTGTTTAGATTTAATACAAAATACATTTGCAAGATTAAAAAAAACCATTATCTTCCATAATTAAACTATAAAATTCTTGGTTTCATATTCTTATACTTCAAATAAATATTGATAAATGTAAAACAATATAGAATTGCAATCTAAAATCTATTTGAGATTTAAAAAAATATGATAGTGAAAATAAGAACCAAGGAATGTTATTTCTACACTTAATTATTTTTAAGAAATAATGGTTTATTATTAAGACCTTTTAAATAGATTGCTCATTTTTTAAACAAAAAAAATGATTTGTAATGAAGGGTGAGTATATTAGGTATAGTTGATTATTTATTAAAACTAGTTATATTTGTTGTGATTTTGCATATAATAAGTAAAATAAAATTAACATGGGCTTTTAAAATTTTAAAATCACTAATATACATAAATTAAACACATCTATTTAAAAAGTTGTAAGAAACATTATTTTGAAATTATTTAATTTAAATAAAAATATAGGTCACATGTTTTTTCTTAATGCATTATAGAATGTCTGTCAACACAATGACAATGTAATATATATCAATATAATATATACTTGACTTTTCCAAATAAAAAATAAAATAGAATAATCACGGGAATAATAAATGACATTCTTTTAAAAAACAAAATTATTCTTTATGTTAAAAATCATAGTTCTTAAATAAAAATAAAATTTTAGTTATAAAAATAAATAAACTAATTCTAATGAAAAATAATATATTTACTTTAAAATAAATACATAACTATTTATATTAGTCTAATAAAACTTAATTTTAATTTCAATTAAAAAAAATATGTTACAAAATTTTAATTATAATATAATCAAATACAATTTGAATGAATGGAACTCTAATTTAAACACCCTGTAATGCATACAACTCTGTAATGGTCTCATAAGAAAGTGAAAAGAAAATTTTAATTACATGTCAAATATTGTATTTGTTAATCTATAGTACAGTACACAAAACAAAGTGATATATTTAACAATTCAACACATAAATTTTAATGACCTTCAAAGACCAAAACAATTCTTGATGTGTGAGATCATTGATATTAAGATGATTTGTTTAGCTCTGGTTTCCCCTCGTTGTGGCAGACATAGATTTCCTATTTCTTTGTCAAGTATTTTTTGCTTTTTCACCCATTGTGACTGTTGCCACATGTTGGTGATAGAACTTAATAAAACTTCCTACCTCCATTTGATCCTCCCTAATTTTGTTCATGTTGGTGATAGAACTTAATAAAACTTCCTACCTCCATTTGATCTTCCCTAATTTTGTTCATTAGAGGTCTATTTAGAAGCCTTGAGTCAAGTGACAAACACAAGCTGAAACCTTGCAATGCATTGGCATTAAACGACAATTGTTGGAAATTCTAACTTTTTGACTGGGAAATTTCCATATCCTTCTTGTTGAACACATGAAACCATGATCTCAAATTCCACAGAATGGCACATGTTTTCCATGGATACACCACTAGAGAGTTCTCAGTCTAGATTCTTCAAAAATTTCTTGATAATTAGTGCTCAGTAACTATAGTTGTTGCTAGATTTGATGTTTAAACTCCTGACCCCTCTGCACTAGATAGAAATCAAAATGACATCAGATAAATTAAAACACAACAGAAGAGAATATTAAATAGTAGCTATATATATAAATTTTTTTGACATAATTGGTATTATATTTAGTGTAAAAATCATCATGATATAATACTAATCACTTCCTATTAATGTTAATGTTAATTAATAGTCTTTCTCATTCAAAAGGCTACAGAGTTGATAAAATAAATTGCCCATAAAAATAATGTTATATATATTAAAGAAGATAAGAGATGCAACACTAAGAGCATTGATTAAAGAAATGAAGGATTCAAGCCAGATCAAAATTATTAACCATTATAAAAACCTCCAAATTGGAAACAACAATTTCTGGAGCTTCTCAATTGGTTTCGAAACATAATTGAGAGGATAATAAATAATTAGAAAGAAATGAAAGTTTACAAATCAAAGTTTACACAATAAAAGAGCTACAAAATTTTATTCCAATAACCAACATCAAAAATTAAAAATAAGATGTCTGAATAATACATACCATCCCTTGTACAAGTGAATTAGATATCTGTTAGAGCTCATGAATTTGTCATGCAACAGATAAGAGATATGTTTCTTCATAACAATCCTCTGCTTTGGAAATTCAACTATTCTAAAATCATATAAAGTAGTACCAAAACATTTTTTCTTCGATTGAATTATTTTAAAAAATTGATATTTAAGATTCATAAAAAAAATGTCTCACGTCATAAATAATTGATATTTCATATCCAGGGAAAAAATATTTCAAATCTATAATCAATTATGAAAACGTCAACTTTGTTTTTTTCCATGGGAAGATAATATGTCACTTTCCACATAATGGTATTCTGATATATTCAGCAATAAATGTAATCCTATTTTTTCCTCTAAAAGATGAAAACCTCAATTCTTGATTTCTAGGTATAAAAACAAAATGATTTCATAATGTTTTTGAGGTAATACTGTCTATACACAATAAAAGAACTACAAAATTTTATTCTAATAACCAACATCAAAAATTAAAAATAAATACCATCCCTCATACAAGTGAATTAGACATCTGTTAGAGCTCATGAATTTGTTACACAACAGATAAAATAAGAGATACATTTCTTGTTACCAAAACATTTTTGTAGATCCAGGAAAAAAAAGTTTCAAAACTTTAATCAATTATGAAAACGTCAAATTTGTTGTTTTGTTTCCATGGGAAGATGATATATCACCAAACCACACAATGGTATTCTGATATATTCAGCAATAAATGTAATCTTATTTTTTGCTCTAAAAGATGAAAACCTCAATTTTTGATTTCTAGGTATAAAAACAAAATGATTTCATAATGTTTTTGAGCTAATGCTGTGTTACTGATAACGATTGAAATAGACCAACGAAGTAATAAAGAAATATTCTTGAACTTATAAAAACAACATGTTAACTTGCAATGAGGTTTTGTTGAAATTCATATATTGACAATACTTTTTGTGAGCACCTGAAATATTCCTCGCAAAATTTAACAACAGCGAGTGGAGAAATTCATAACACCTGAAATATTCATTGCAAAATTTACTAACAAATTTGATGCATGTTTGATGCATGGACTGAAAAAACATGAGAACCCCAGCAGATAAGATCAACAGATGAACCATATCTCAGAGAGAGCTTGAAATTCCTGTGTTCCAACGATCAGCAATAAGGCAAAGCAATTGCACATATAAATCCTCAGAGAGCTCTGCAATCCAACCCGCAGCACTTTGAATACATATGGAGTACCATTCCTCTTGCACATAATCCACTCCCATGAAATCCAGACAACTTGATTCATCAAGGCACAAGTGTATTATGAATACTCCATTATGATTAGACCACAGAGCTTTTCCAAACCTTGTTCGGCTGCTTTCTCTAATATCTGTCTAAAGCCCGGAAGTATTTTTCGAGCTTGAATTGGCATGCAATACGCATTTTCAGGTTCACACAAGACAACTTCTTCAGTCCTAAGCTTGGCCTGGATGCCTTCCCGAGTTTGTCTTAGCCGCAGATGAGAGGGGATATCAAATTTCAATGGGGAGGTATCTGAAGCAATATGATCTTGCAGAGGGAGGAGCCCCTCTCACACTCTATAGAAGAGAGAGGAAAGCTGCACAAAATGCTGACGGAATACAGTCCAGAATCCCTTTATTCCACTTGTTATCCCAAAGATTGCTTTCCCTTGAGGATGCCAAAAAAATATCTGCCTGAATTATGAAGGGGAACCCAGTGACTATTTCTGTGGGAAGAAATGCCTAAATACCAGCACCTACCCTGTTGCCTGTGGTAACTGGATCTTCGCGGGGAAAAGCAAGTGCTATCACCCAATTGTCAATGTCTCTCCTCTCCTGTACCTGATTGTTCATTTTCACTGGTAATATTTGTCTCCGCATGTAATAACTGCATTCCCCAACCTTCTCATTGAGGTCATCATTCACGTGCTGCCCATCTCTCAGAGTCATGCCAGGCACTGGAATATCAATACCCCAATTCCAGCACGAACGATAATCAACATTCGAGTTGCAGTATAAAAAATAATCATAGTATGATTTATAATCCATCAAAATCTATTCAGGCATTGGGTGCTTCTCATTGAGTTCATGAGTCATCTGCTACTTCTCATTAGATTCTCTCAGAGTCATGTCAGGCATTCGGTGCATGGTTTCGATAGAAATCTTATAATCCTCCACCTTTAATGTTGAGTCAACAAATTTATTAAGTTTATCTGTCACCTGCTCGTCCAGGTTTGGCAGTGAAGCAAAAAATTCATCAGTTTCCTGCTCATTGATCTCAGCACTCACATAATTTTCAGGTTTATGATTTTGAGACTGAGGGGAAGGATTATTAAGGAACGCAGAAGTTTAGCAGTGCTGTCATATTCAAGTGCAGCGTCATACGCTGTGTTGAAAGTGCCTAACAAGAGGTGCCTTCGCTTCCTTTGTTGGGTTATCTGATTTCTGCAACCCATTTACACCACGTCTGCTGCCTCACTCCTCTGTAATTGAACTCCGCATTCTCTGGACCTCCCTTTCCTTTCATGCACTTTTTCTTGACCCGCCTCTTCTTTTCATGCTTTTACACGGAATCGAGCTCTCATTCTTGTAATATCCGTGACACATCTTTCTCTTTCTTTTTCTTTCACACCATTTCATCAAACCAAAATCTCCCGTCTGAAAGAGGCCAGAATCTGTGTCCTTTACTTATACTTTTATTATGCCGGATAAGCTGTAATCTTTTCAGGCATTGGGTGGTTCTTAGAGTCATGCCAGGCATTGGGTGCATGGTTTCGTTAAAAAGCTCATAATCCTCAACCTTTAATGGTGAACCAACAAATTCATTGAGCTCATCAATCACCTGCTTGTCCAGGTTTGGTAGCGAAGCAAAAAATTCATCAGCTTCCTGCTCATTGATCTCAGCACTCACCTGCTCATTAATGAGTGCTGAGATCAATGAGCAGGAAGCTGATGAATTTTTTGCTTCACTACCAAACCTGGACGAGCAGGTGACTCATGAACTCAATGAATTTGTTGATTCACCATTAAAGGTGGAGGATTATGAGCTTTCTACCTGGCATGAGTCTGAGAAGCACCCAATGCCTGAAAAGATTACATCTTATCCGCCATAATCAAAGTATAAGTAAAGGACACAGATTCCAGCCTCTTTGAGACATGAGATTTCGGTTTGATGAAATGGCAAAAAAGAAAAAGAAAGAGAAAGCTGCGTCAGGTATATTACAAGAATGGGAGTACTCGAGTCCCTGTAAAAGCATGAAAAGAAGAGGCGGGTCAAGAAAAGCGTTCATGAATGGAAAGGGAGGTCCACAGAATGCGGAATTCAATTTCAGAGGAGTGAGGCAGCCAACATGGGGTAAATGGGTTGCAGAAATCAGAGAACCCAACAGAGGAAGGGGAATGCGCCTCTGGTTGAGCACTTTAAACACAGCCTATGACGCTGTGCTTAAATATTACCGCACTGCTAAAATAATTTATGGGCCTTCTGTGTTCCTTAATAATTGTTCCCCTTAATCTCAAAATCATAAACCTGAAAATTATGTGAGTGCTGAGATCAATGAGCAGGAAGCTGATGAATTTTTTTCTTCACTGCAAAACCTGGACAAGCAGGTGACTGATGAACTCAATGAATTTTTTGATTCACCATTACAGGTGGAGGATTATGAGCTTTCTAACAAAACCATGCACCCAATGCCTGACATGACTCTGAGAGAATCTAATGAGAAGCACTAGATGACTGATGACCTCAATGAAAGCACCCAATGTCTGAAAAGATTCTGATGGATTATAAATCATATTATGATTATTCTTCATACTGCAACTCGAATGTTGATTATCCTTCATGCTGGAATTGGATGTTGATATTCCAATGCCTGGCATGACTCTGAGAGATGAGAAGCACGTGAATGATGACCTCAGTGAGAAGCTTCCTGTTCATTGATCATTGTCTCCACATGTAATGACGGAGAGTCTTCTTATAATTTTGGAGATAAACAAAATGACCTCTGGTTGGATATTCACAAGTTGTTCCTTCACACCTTCCACCTTCTTGGGGCATAGAGGGAGAACTATAACAGTATTGAGAACCTTGGCTTGGCATTGGCTGCTATATATTCTTCTGAGATCTTTAATATTTGACTTCTCAATCCACTCTAGAACTATATACCCAATTCCGACCCCAGCTGAGGGATTTCATTGAATCTAATTGGGTATCCATTGGTGAAAACATAACGCTGATTTGTGATCAGGAAAATGCTCTTAAATCCAATTTCTGAAATTTAAAAGAAAATAAATATATCCCAATCCTTGAGATAGATTGCAAAAACAAAATATAAAACTTCATCCATCATTCAAAGTTCAAACAAACCAAGATGGAACCTCAGTTTCAAATTACATAACATCTAGTATCTGAATTATATAAGATAATATAAAAAAATTAATTAATAAAATATATAATGAATGGTGTTTTTTTTAATATGCAATTTCTGTTTAAAAGAATGCTCACAGTGGTGACATTTCTGAACATAGTGATAAAAGTAAAAGAAAAATCCGAAAGAAAGACTCTGCCTTCTCAATTTCTCATGAGACTTGTGGAGAACCATAATGTGGAAAAATAGCTAATGATTCTTGCAAAGCCCTTTCGAAGCAAAATTGAAGGAGAATTATAAGGGTGGTGTTTGGGTGAAAGAGTTTAGCAAAAAGAAACATTAACAGGTGATTATTCAATATTTTTAAGAAAAGGGCAATATTCTTCAAAATTGGGAGAAACACATAAAAATAATGGAGAACAACTCAGAAGAATGTTCCATGGATTAATTAGATTTAATACTTTCTAGACTATTTCAGTTTCAAACCACTTTTATTGAATCAGCCTCTTTGGGACCTTCAGTTCTCTACTTGAGGTCTGCTACTTTCAGCCTCTCCACTGATTGTATGTGTTTTTCCTCATCTTCATCATTATTTCTTTCTCACTTTATAAAGGACATATAGTTTTCAAATAAATAAAATTATTCAAAAATTAAAATTCCTCAATATTTAATTTTTAAAAATATCTATTCTTAATTCACAACTTAAAAAATGCAGCCTTATAATCACAACCACCAATAATGAAAAAAAATCTACTTTACAATAATAGCTTGCACAAAAGACAAATAGATTTTAAGTTATAAATTGAATTGTAGGTATAAATATTACCATTGGGAAAATGCTATTTAAACAAGTTAGACGAGAAATGCTATTTTACCCTGAGGTATCATTTCCAGGCAAACAAATAGGTCCCATTTTAATTTTAAATTTTTAAGAACGCAAAACTGTATAGATCATCGTTTCAGAAACTGACCTATCATTTCCGCCCAAAGAAATAGGCCCAATTCTAGATTTAAGTTTTTAAGAACTCAAAACTGTATAGATCCTCTTCTCAGAAAACTTCAATACAGAAGTTTTACTTAGAAGCAAAGTTACATTGTTGAACTAAGAATATGTGCCAGACACTAAGAAATATTTCAATCCAACATCGAACCTCAGTCCAAACTAACACCACATAAGAATAAAAAATATCAAATCGAACAAATAAATAAAACCCAATTTTAAACATATCATACACTTAAAAAAATTTAATAAGAATTAATAATAGCATATAACAATCTTTCAACTACTTTACATACAATGAAGTGCAATCATTTCTTTTCCCAAAGGCTTGTAAAGCAAATCATAAATGTGAAAGAAAAATACAAGAAAACAAAGGTATAGGCTGTCCTCAAAAACAACTAAATTTACCGAACCATTAAAAATAAAGAAAAATAGATCTATATAATAATATAACTGCTATACGAATAATGAAATGGAGCCTTTTATTAATTTTTCCAAAGTTTTTCAAGATAATTCATGAAAATGCAAGTATACACTGTCACATACAAAGGCTATTATCCTTGAAGTGACTTCATATGCTATTGACTGAAAAAAAAAGAAACAGTAAGAAAAGGAATCCTAAACATACCAAGCTGCAACCACTACTACCAAGGAGTACACAGTTTATCAGAAAATAAGAAGACCGTGGGAGTGAGAATCGTTTCTACTATGAGACGACATCTTTATCAGAAGTCTAATTCTGTTCTTAAAATTATGGTTCTAGATTAAAAATTAAAAATGTCAAGTTAGATTTCAAATTACATTCTTGTATGAATGGTTATTTTAGAAAACATCCAGGTGATTGAAACAAATGTATTGTGGTTCAGAATTCATAACAGAAGGCTAACGATTAGCAATGAAACATCAATGAAACAAATGATTGAAACATCAATAGTGTATCAGAATTCATAACAGAAGGTTCACGATTAGCAAAGAAACAGGGACAGTGTACCTTTCTCTCCAATGTAACCTGATCCCTGTCTTTTACCCTTTTTGGTGGACCGTCCGAACCTTAATTTTACAGACAAAACAATGTCAGTGCCAATTATAACAGAAACAATTTGTGTTATATCAGCCAGAAAGCTACCTGTATGAGCTCCATGAGAAAATGGACACCCTTGGTGTAGAGTTCGGCAGAGATGTTTAACAGCATGATGAAGATCTTCTGTAAGGGGATTTTCTTCCTCACCTATCGAAAATTTACTACTTCTTATCTCTTCAATATGCTCTCTCGGAGTCGGGGTCGCCATTGTTAAATGCAGAATTCAAAGATGTATTTGAAAGATGGTGGAAATTGGAACCACTGATTGAGTCCAACCCAATAAAATAGAACAAGTTATCAACATCATCAATAGAAAACTTATTCAAGCATGAAAAACATAAAATAAAGAAAAACAAAACAGAACAAATTATCAACATTATCCATAGAACACTTCGTCAAGGATGATAAACATCAAATAAAGTAAAACAGCTTACCAAATGTATTCAAGAGACGCTTGATTCTACTGTCTTCTATCTTTCAAGATCTTGTGTTTGGAATGCAGACGAACTTAATTTTGTGAAAACATGCACAAAGGGCTATGTGGAAATTGAATGATTTGATACAAAGTGATGAATAATGGGTGTATGAAGGCAAATGATAGTGGTATAATGGTGATAGGAAAATGAGGAAAGCTATGGGCTCTCAAAAATCACAAAGCATGTAAGAGGAGAAGTCTTGTTTTATAGAAGTCTCATGTAAAACATTAGTTAGCAAGATCTGGTCAGGATTCAAATGAGAGAAGTCTTCTTTTATAGAAGTCTCATGTAAATCAAGGGTTAGAATTAAGAGGTGCTAGGTGAGTGGGTACGATTAGAGGGTAGGTAGGGATAATATGAAAGATAATGAGAAGAAGGTAGAGAATATTGTGAATAAAGGAGATTAAGAGGCATTACAAAATTAGCGGTAGAGATTAAGAGGCATTAAGAGAAGATATTAATTTCTATAATTTGTGGAACTTGATCCATGTGAGTGGAAATGATTGGTAGGATTGGAAAGAAGAATATTAGTGGATTTATTAAAGAAATAAATGTATTTTTTTAATTTTATAGGAGAAAAGGGAGATGGTAAATAGATATTTAAATAAATGCGAATTTATTTACGTACAAAATACAAAACTAACCAATTATATAAATAAATAGAAATATTTATTTAAATAATATAGAAGACGCTAGTAAAGTAATGGGATAGATAGTAATATTCATTTAATAAAATAGAAGTTTTTTAATTTCATAAGGACATTTTTATGTCTATACTATTAAACTCGAATTAGGCATATGAAGTCCCTTCTTGGCTAGGTACACCCAAATTTGTAAGAGGTAACTTTTAGTATCATCATAAATATAATAACCAATAAATATCTAAAAATAATTACATGATAATAAAGAGTAAATAAATGTATACTAAATACATTATTTTTTAGAGATTAACAAACAAAATTCAATTATGCAAAGATTCAAAATAAGGTCAGACTAGAAGTTCTATCTTTTTGGGCGTAAATTTTGTATATTTTGAGGAAGTGGGTAGTTATGGTAAGTATTAATAATGAAAATATTTTATATCTTTATTCTTAAATAATTAAAATGATAGATAGTAATATTCATTTAATAAAATAGAAGATTTTTTTTTTTGAATTTCAGGAGAACATTTTTAGACGTCTATACTATTAAATCCTAATTAGGCATATGAAGTCCCTTCTTGGCTAGGTAAACCCAAATTTGTAAGAGGTATTTTTTTAGTATCATAATAAATATAATAACCAATAAATATCTAAAAATAATTACATGATAATAAAGAGTCTGGCGGAGAAACCCTCCCCCTCATGGGTTTGGATCTCGATGTCACCATACAATAAGAAACAAGTGAAGAAAACAAGAATGATGTTCAAGTTGAAGGTGGGCACTCCTGCCCTAGCATCATCTCTATTTCCATTGTACCAAAATCCATTGCTCCCCCTGTGGCTGGTGTGAAAACGCACAACTCAGAACCTAGCCTAGAGATGCAAGAATCAGGGAAGTACCAACAGATTGAAGATCTGATGGTCACAGCGTCCCCAAACCAATTCAATATAATCGTTCAGCTCTTTTCCAAGCATAAGGAAGAAAAGGAGGGTTGGATCTCAGTTGACAAGAAGAAGAAACCAAGTAGTAGAGACCCGTCTCTTGTATCTAAAGAAGCCACCAAAAGCAGGAAAAAAGAAGAAGTTAGGGGTAGTGCTAATACTCCAGAAAGAAAAAGGACAAGCCAGAGTAGGCAAGAAGAAGCTAGCTTGATCAAAGTAGATTGAACTCAAAATTCTATCCAAGCTTCTAGTACCTCCATCAAGAAATGAAAGTCATCTCTTGGAACATTCATGGGCTAAATAGCTCACACAAGCAGGATGTCATAAGAAATATGATAAGGGATCATAGATAGGATATTTTCTTAATCCAGGAAACCAAAATGCAGAAGGATAAGCAAGAGAAAATTAAATTTAGTAAAGCTATGGAAAGCACAACTACTAGCTCTGAAGGTGCTTCCAGTGGCCTCATCACCATGTGGAATTTGCGTCACCTTAGAGCCAATGTTATCTACGAAGGAGGTAACCTTCTGCTCCTACATTTTACTAGAATAAAAGATAATGAAAGCTAGTTCATTTTCAAGATTTATGCTCCTAACTCTAAAAAAGAAAGAAAGACCTACTAGAACAAGATCATTTCCGGCTTAGCCCCTCTTAACTGGTCTAAAGGCATCATTATGGGGGACTTAAAAACTCCCCTAAAAGAAGGGGACAAATAGGGAGGGATAGCCCCTAATATGGAAAGAAGACAATATCTAATGGACTTCATCAATGACTTGGCTTTGCTAGATATGGATCTTCAAGGCGTTGATTTCACATGGTCAAACAGGTGGATTGGAAAGGATTGCATCCAAGTGTGTTTGGACAGGGCCCTATTTTTGCTGGACTAAATGAACCACTACAGTCTCAACCTCTCTGCCCTAGTTAGAGTTGGTTCTGACTACTCGCCCATCTCTCTATCCCTAGACCAGATTGACAAGAAAAGGAAATTTCACTTCGGATTTGAAAAAATGTTGGTCTCCCACCCAAATTTGCTCAATAAAGTCAGATATTGGTGGAACATTGATGTTGAGGGCACATCCATGTTTAGAGTGGAGAAAAAACTAAGGAACATGAAACACAATGTCAAAAATTGGAACAAAGATGAATTCAGCCACATCTTCACTTCCAAAGACAAGACACTCAATGATCTAAACCAAATTCAAGCTGAAATCTAGAAACAGGGCTATGATGAAGACAAACTGCAAAAAGAAAAGCTATCCTATTAGACTACCATAACATTATCGGGCAGGAGGAAAATTTTTGGAAGCAGAGATTGAGGTCCATCTGGCTAAGGGAAGGGGTTCAAAATACTCGCTTCTTCCACCTCGCTACTATGAGACACAGAGCTACTAATAGGATTAGTAGAATCAAGAAGGGAGACCAAGCTCTTAAGGAGACAAGGATATTGCAAATGAAGGTATCTCTTACTTTTCTCAGCTCCTCTCTAAAGATTAGGGGATTTCTAAGAAAGATCAAACTAATCTCCTAAATAACATCCTAAGAATCATAACAAATTGCCAAAAAAAATAATTATGCTCTATTCCGGACATGGCTAAAGTTAAGAAATCCCTGGACTCTCTTCCAGGGGACAAAGCCCCTAGCCTGGATGGCTTCCCTATATTCTTTTTTCATATTTATTGGGACATGGTGAAAGATGATGTGGTAAAAGTTGTGCAAGAATTTTTTGGCTCGAAGAACCTCCTCAAAGAGCTCAATGCTATCTTCTTGGTGCTTATTCCCAAGACTTCTGGTGTGGATTCTTTTGTGTAGTTCAAACCCATAAGCCTCTGTAATTCCTTCCTTAAGATCATTTCCAAGGTTATCACCTCCAGGATTCTCAAAGTCCTCCCCTCCTTGATCTCACACCAAAAATCCATCTTTGTGCCTGGCAAATAGATCCTCGACTCCATAATGATGGTGCATGAAGTGATTCATTCCTTAGAAGAAGGAAAAAGGGAAGGTTTTCTTCTCAAGCTTGACCTTTCCAAGTCCTACAACTGGGTAGACTACCAGTTTCTTCTCAGAGTTCTTGAAGCTTTTGGTTTCAACTCCCATTCCTGCAAGCTTCTTCATCAAATTATCTTGACCCCCTCCTTGGTGATCATGATAAACGGCTCCCCGTTCGCCTTTTCCAAACCTTCCAGGGGTCTAAGACAAGGGGACCCTCTCTCCCCTATTCTTTTCATCATTCTTGTTGAGTGCTTGGGGAGACTCATTTAGGCTTCTAAAATGATTGGGGACCCGAAAGGCATCAACCCCTCATCAAGAAACAATGTCTTTACACACCAAAAATTCATGGGTGACACCATTTTTGGGGGAGAGGCTTCGGTGGGAGAAGCTAGAGTGGTGAAGGATCTTCTTAACAATTATATCAGAGCTACTGGCCAATATATTAACTACAATAAAAGATCTATATTCTTTGTTAACACCCCTAAAGTTAGACAGAGGAAAATAGCTCATATTTTGGGATGTGGCATTGACACCTTCCCTTCTTCCTACTTGGGTTTTCCCTTAGGTGTCAAATCTCTGAAAGCCTTCTAGAAAAAACTGATAGATAGATTCAACAAGAAGCTCGCTGGCTAGAAAGGGGTCATTCTCAGCCAGGCTGGAAAGATCGAAAGCCTTCTGGAACAAACTGATAGATAGATTCAACAAGAAGCTCACTGGCTGGAAAGGGGTCATTCTTAGCCAGGCTGGAAACATCCAATTAGTCAAATCTACATTATAGAATCTCCCTACCTGTGCCCTCAACCTTTACCCTATCCTAGCTAAAGTTGTGGAGGCTATGGAAAGAATCTAGAGAAGATTCCTTTGGTCAGGAGGTAAGGACCACAAGTGCATCCCCCTTATTGCTTGGGAGAAAGTCTACTACCCTAAAAATGCTGGTGGCCTTGGCATAAGGAAGTCAAGACCTTTCAACAAAGCCCTTCAAGCTAAATAGATCTAGAGAATCTTCAATAACAAAGGTGAGTGTCGGGATACCATTGAAGATAAATACCTCAGGCACAACTCACAAAATAGATTTTTTGATGACATGGATTCCCCTAAAGATTCTATTATATGGAATGGTATCCTCAATGCCAAGGAGCTGGCTAAACCCAGGGCTAAGTGGAAAATTGGTAATGGTCATTCCGTCAATTTCTAGAATGACAACTAGCTTTAGATGGGCAACTTGAGAGACTTTGAGTCTCTCTATACCTAGAGACATGTCTACACTCAAACATGGGAATCATGTATGCAATTATAGAAGGGATGAAAAATGGGTGGATCTCACTCAGATCTCTTAGGACCTATCTCCTTTGATGACCGCTCTCAATGTAGTTACTCTCTCACTCAATTAGGATAATATTATTTGGGAGGACTCTTCGGATGGTACCTACACTGTGGCTTCTGCCTATTCTTCATAGACCACTCAAACCCATGATATGAAGCCACAATGGGCCAAAGCTTGGATCCTAGGCCTCACGCCCAAAATCAATGTTTTCTTCTGGCTCTTGCTCCAAAAATATATCCTTACAGTGGATAATCTAATCAAGTGTGGGTTGTAGATTCCAAATAGGTGTGTTCTTTGCAAATTTCAGAGGAATCAATGGATCACCTTTTCATTCACTGCTCTTATGTAAGTCAAATCTGGCAACACCTTTTCTCGGTCCTGAATTTATCTTGGTGCTTTCCCCTATCCTTTAGTGATCTTTTTTCCCTATGGGCTTTGAAAAGGTTTAATAAGGATTTTTGGTTATTATGTACCTAGATTCTTCCTCATCTTTGCTGGGGAATCTATAAGGAGCGTAGTAATTGTATTTTTCATGATTGTTCCTCTCCTCCCAAAATCATCTTTGAAAAAATAAATCATGCTATTAAGGAGAAATTTTTCTATTGTGGAAGATCTAACCATATTGCAAGAAAGTCCCAGGCTGCTACCCAGGATAAAAGATAGAAATGTGCGTGGAGCAGCCCCCTGACTGGTTGGACCAAAGCCAACTTTGACAATGCTGCTAAAGTGAACCCAAGACAAGCAAGAAGCATAGGAATCATTAGGAACTTCTTTGGCCTTGGCATAGCGGCTATTAGTCTCCCTTTGGGTGCTCAAACCAATCATTATGTTGAAGCTCGTGTGACTCTTCAGGTCACAAAACTAGGTCATGATATGGGGGCCAATTGGCTCTAGCTAGAAGGAGACTCGATGAACATCATCAACTACTTAAATCTCACTCACCCTCCATCATGGACTATAGCCAACATCATAGCTAAAACTCAAGCCATTCTTAACTCTTTTGAAATGGTGTTTATATCCCATGTGTACAGGGAAGCCAACGGGGTGGCTGATTGGTTCACCAATTTGGCCGTCACTAAGGAAGCTAAGTTAACTTCGAAAAAAGGAGATGAATTTCCCACTGATGTGAAGAGTATCCTAGAAAAGGAAAGACTCCAATATACTGAGGGCGTCATTTTACAACCACAATGATCTGTATAGAGGTCAGTGGCTACTTCCTTTTCAGTCACACTAGGAAAAGATATGTCACCAGCTCAACCTCTGAGCTGTTTGGTCTTGCTTTTGCTTCCTTGGTTTGGGGTATTTTCAGATTCCTCTAGCCTTTCTTGCTTTTCTCTGCTGTGGCTTTTTGGCCTTGGCTCTTCATTTCTGCATTTTATAAGCAATAATATAATATTGGTAGCATGGATCTTAATGTCCATGCCTATACAACCTATAACTTCTTTCAATTATCATGATTGGAAGTTGAAAGTAATTATTGTACTAAAGAAAAAATCCCTATCTAGGGTAACAATGGGAAAAGTAAAGAAAAACTAACACAGCTAAGGACAAAGAATTTTTTTTCATTAAGCATGACCAAACATTTGGCTTTCTATCTTTGAATCAACTCTTGTAGGTCTTAGTCCTTCAATTTTTTGAATGTTAGAGGTCTTCTTCACTAAATATAAATATTTGAAGTTGCAATTAAAATATTGTGGAATTGACAAGAAAGATGATAAATTAATCCTTTCTATACATTCTCTACTAGGTTCTAAATTTTCTGTTTTTGTCTCTACCTTATATTATACTAAAAGAGCCCTTGGTACCTCATGGACTATGCCATCACTTCATACCTTTTTTTGTTGATCTTATAGAGGGACAAGAAAAATTAATTTAAATAGGGACTTTGAAATCTACTAAGGCACAAGCTCTAATTATAGAGAATAAAATACATCAAAATGCTAAAGGACAGAAAATGAACAATAAAAAGGCTAAAAAAGGGAAGAAAGAAGACAAAATTGATAACTTCAAAAAGTATAACTCATCTCAACAAAGAAAATCATCTACTAAGAGAATTAAATGTTCATTTTGTAACAAAACTGGTCATGAAGAACATCAATGCATGAAAAAGAAATTTGAATAGCTCATTTTTCTACTAAAAAAAATAATATTGAGGTAACCAATTCTATCAAAGCATCTTATTCAAATAATAAAACTACCAAGGACAAATAGAAATTTAAAGGCATGGTCTTCTTTTCTCAACTGATTATAGATTCTAGTGCTACATACCATATAGGCTCTCAACTTGATTAGGACTCTTTAAATCCAGATTCTAGTCATGCAATAATTTAGATGATTCAACATATGATCGTCATATTCAGGTAGAAAGTAAGGTCCACATGATCTTATTGGTATGCATTCTACATCAATAACATCATAATCCTTTAGGGAAACTTATAGGCTTCTTCTCATCTTATCTCTTTATTGGAGTATAGTTTTTTCCCATTGAGTTTCCTATATTTCTCCTTTCATGAGAGATTTCATTATACATCGGCAGCTCACCAGGCTAGTAGTCAAGACAAATTTATTTTCTTGTCTTCCTAAGTTATTCTTAAGGAGGGTCCTAGTGTATATATTTAATTTATTTACACTTAGGCTTATTAAGCCTAATGAGTCATCTATGATCATTTGACACTTGTCTACACAAGTTGTAATCATGTAGGAGTTGTTTAAAGAGGCATCTAGAGAGGTGTCAATTCTATTTTGACAGACCATCCTATCTTAGTGGGAGGAAACTCACCACCACTCATTGAGTGTTTCGTTCGACATCTAATTTGACCCAATCACTCACATCTATATCTACACTTATTTTTCATCCTAATGTATGTCGACTTTGGGCTCAATATTTTATTATTTTCTTTAATTTAATGTCTTAGATCTTGGTGGTTTTTACAAAAACACTAACATTGTTAAACCATGACAATTCATTATGTTCGTTGTATAAATGAAACATGGTTTGTGGATTTTATAATATGCTATAACTTAATAGTAATCCGGTAGAGATATTATCTAGTCATAATTATAAGTTTAATTGAATAATGTCATTGCCATTACCAAAGAATAATTTGGTGCATTCTTGGCTATAATATTGTGGAAGCCTTATTCCCATTCTTTCTAATTATACCCATTCTAACTCTAAGGGAATTTTATTCCCCGCCTATTGAAAATTTATTTCTTCTTATCTCTTTGATATGTTCTTTCAGAGCTGTTATTATTAAGTTCAAAATCAAAAGATCTATTTGAAGATGGTAGAAATTGGACAATCTATTTGTGGACCCACTAACCCCAACAAAACAAAAAAATCTACCAACATCATCAATAGAGAACTTCCTCAAGAATGATAAAAATAAAATAAAGCAAGACAACTTACCAAATGAACTCAAGAGACACTTGACTCCCATTCCCTCTTATCTTTCAAGATCTTGTATTTGGAATGTGAGCACTCCTAGTTTTGTAAGAACATATGCAAAAGGCTATGGAAGAATAGAATTTGGTTGATTGATGCAAAGTAATGAATAGTGGGTGCATGAAGGAAAATGATAATGGTATATATAATAATGATAGGATAATGATAATGATAATAATGAAAGTTATGTCTTTAAAAGATTAAAAAGTATGCAAGGGCACAAGTTCTCCCAAAGCTCAAGTTCACAAAATCATTAGTTAGCAATATTTCATAGGAGTTCAAATTTTAGGAGAAGTTTTGTTTTATAGAAGTCTCATGTAAATCATGGGTTAGGATTAAAAGATGCTAAGTGAATGGCTATGATTAGAGAGTAGGTAGGGATAGTGGAAAGGATAAATAGGAGTAGGTAAAGAATATTGTGAATAAAGGATATTAAGAGGCATTAGGAAATTAATGGTTGATATGGAGTGGTAGGTAGAAGATACTAAGTTTTCATAATAACTAGATATGTGATTATGAAAAAGTCAAATGAAGAGACAACTATTATTTGTCACAAGTGTAAATTTTTTGCGGTTTATCCATGTGAGTAGAAATGATCGATGTGATTGGAAAGAAGAAGAACAATGAGTTTATAAAATAACGAAAAGGTATTTATTCCATAGGAGAAAAGGGAGATGGTAAATTGATAGTTAAATAAATGAGATTTTTTTTATAAAGGGCCAAAGATGAGATATTTTAGATTAATATTAGAATATAAGAAATATATACAATATCTAAAATCTATCAAATGCCCTTCAAATAGATTAGAAAGATCTAAAATCTATCAGATTCCCTTCAAATAGATTAAAAGATAAAATACAAAGTTTGGAGCCATAGTAATGCTACAACATCTTGCTTCTAAATAGAGTTTAAAGTAGAACATATCTAGAAAATGTAGGCATCATTCTTAGCTTTTTCCTCCCTCACCCCTAAAGATCATATAGCTTGACCAAAATTCAATTTTTATTTTCCACCACCATTGCCATGGAAATCCCTACCTCTTGGTGTGGTGAAGCTATTTCCTCTCCCTCTTTTGCATTCTAACCATCATCCTCTAAAGAATACTAGCTTCCACCAACTACCTAACATCATACATAATGTTCAACAGGTCAAGCTCTCTTCCCAACACTTGAACCAACCCTGACTACCTGACATCATACATTATTGTAAAGTTAATTATTAATTCAATTATATGATAATATTTGTAACAAATTATATAAATAAATACAAATATTTATTTGAATAATATAGAAGAGGTTAGGATTAAGAGGTGCTGGATGAGTGGGTAGGATTATAGAGTAGGTAGAGATAGTAGAGAATATTGTGAATGAAAGAGATTAAGAGGCATTAGCAAATGTGTGGTTGAGATGAAGTGTTAGGTAGAAGAGATTACTTTCCATAATAACTAGACATATGATGGTGGAAAATTCAAATGAAGAGACAAGTGGCATTTGTCACAAGCCTAAAATTTGTGAAGTTGATCCATGTGAGTGGAAATGATTGGTGGGATTGGAAATAAGAATATTAGTGAATTTATAAAATAATAAATCTATTTATTTATTTAATAGGAGAAAAGGGAGATGGTAAATTATGGATAGTTAAATAAATGAAAATTTATTTAATTATATAATAAAAAACTAACCAATTATATAAATAAATAGAAATATTTATTTAAATAATAATAAAATAAATTTTCAGTAAGTTAATTATTTATTCAATTATATGATAAAATTTATAAATAAATAGAAATATTTATTTAAATAATATAGAAGAGGCTAGTTAATTAAATAAATAGATAATAATTTGATTAATATAAGAATATTCTAATTTCACTATGTTTCTATACTAATAAACTTGAATTAGACATATATTTGTATATATGCTTAAAATTATGTATTATGTTCTATAGAAATATTAGTGTCTACTGATGAAGTAGAAATATTTATTTAAATAATAATAAAATACATTTTTAGTAAGTTAATTATTTATTCAATTATATGATAAAATTTATAAATAAATAGAAATATTTATTTAAATAATATAGAAGAGGCTAGATAATTAAATAAATAGATAATAATTTGATTAATAGAAGAATATTTTGATTTCATTAGGTGTCTATACTAATAAACCTGACTTAGACATATATTTGTATATATGCTTAAAATTATGTATTATGTTCTATAACTAAGCTCATGCAACTCCAATCAATGTCAAGCTCCTTCTTAACCAAGTCTCCAAACACTCAAATTTGCAAAAGGTACTTTTATATCATCATAATAAATATATATAAATAATATCATAATAATAAATATTAAATACATGTATAATGCATACATTATTTTCAATAGAGTAAAACACATAATTCAATTATACAAAGATTCAAAATAAGGTTAGAAACACTTCCTGATTTCTATACCTATTTTCTATTGTTTTCTTTAGAATATTTGCATTTTTTGGTTTCATGGTGTGCGAAGCTTACATGATGTTGAGGACCTATTTGGGAACCTTCTCCTATGAACACATAAAGATTGGATGGACATTTTCAAAGTTATAGTTGTTTTCCTTCCAGTCAGAAATGTATTTTCCTGCATTTTTGGTGGTAATTACACATAGTGGTGATGTGGATCCTTAAATAATAATCCTTTGTGCTCTTAAGGAGTTTAAGAGTTCCTAAATTACTAAAATTCCCCAAGACTGCAAGAACTAATTCATTATGAGTAAAAAGTTATGCCCATTTTTCTCGGGGACCTATTTTCTACCAGTTTCATGGGAAACATGGAGTGTTTCTTTTTGTGATGTTACATGTGATCAAATGGGGCCTTGAGAAGTTAAAGGCATGTTCTTTGGTTATGCGAGGACCTAAGTAGAAAGGTGCATAATTTGGTTATCTTTCTAGCATTAGTTTTGGTTTCAATCTTCTAGACTAGACCTATATTGTAATTAAATGCCTGACTGGCCAACCTGTGGCTTAGCTGGCTATATAAGGGGACTAGATTGATGTAGTAGGGCATCAAGAGGTAGATCTAGGAAGGATTATCAAGATCAAACATTGGAGACAAAGATACAATGCAAGCTGTAATTTTGAATCCATAATTTTCATTGTTTAAGGTTGAAACTCAGAAAGCCTCATAGCCGGACATGTTGAAAGAAATAATATAAATTCTCTATTATTTCTGCTAGTTGATTGTCTCATATCCATTGTGTTTTCACTTATTTCATGTGGTATTCATATTTCTTCTTTTGTGTAACTCTGAGCAGGGCTTGTTGTTGATTCAAGTGGACTCAATTCTGCTTGATTCTGCTTGTATCTACCCAGCCCCTACGTCAAAGGTTCATAAACATGAAAATTATTGATCTTGTTCAATGTTTCTCATGTTACGAATCCCTCTGACTCAACATACTATTGAAAATTTTGTAACTTTCAACTAAATTCCAAAGTCTTAATTTCCTACGATCCCCCAACATTCAAGATGCTTTATTGAGATGTTGGACCTTCTCATCTTGATTGTCAAATGTGTAAAGGTTCCAAAGTTCAAAAATTACCCAATATGTTGATATACCTAAGGGTAGTGATTCCATTTACTTCCAACCAAATTGCAAGGCTTATCTTTTCAAATCTGACAGGATATAGTTCCTTAAATGTCAAAGTGTAATAGAATGAATTTCTTGAGGTTGCTCATTTTTCTAAATGGGAATTATTATCACATTCTATCAAAACTAAACGAGTCTAAAGAGTTATTTATGAAGAAATGGTTGAAGAAGAGTGGAGTGAGAAACTTGTGCTTGTGGTGTAACTAGATTTAAATTGGCCTAAGTTAGACTAGCTCGATGCCATTTCTGGTTTATGTTCTCTGACATGGAGAGAAATGACTAGAAAGATACTTACCTATATGAGATCCATGAGAAAATGGACATCCTTAGTGTAGATTTTTGTAGAGATATTTTTAACAGAATGATGAACATCTTTTTTAAGGGGATTTTATTCCCCACCTATCAAAAATTTACTTCTTATTGTCTCTTCAATATGCTCTCTCAGAGTCGGGGTCACCATTTTTAAGTCCAAAATTCAAAGATCTATTTGAAAGATGGTGGAAATTGGAGCCACTGAGTCCAAACCAATAAAATAGAAGAAGTTATCAACACCATCAATACAACACTTCTTCAAGGATGAAAAACATAAAATAAAGAAAAAGAAAACAAAACAAGTTATCAACATCATCCATAGAACACTTCTTCAAGGATCAAAAACATAAACTAAAACAAAACAACTTACCAAATGCACTCAATACTCACGCTTGACTCTATTATCTTCCATCTTTCAAGATCTTGTGTTTGGAATGTAGGTGATCTTAGTTTTGGAAGTACATGCACAAAGGGCTATGGAAGAATGGAAATTAAATGATTGATGGAAAGTGGTGAATAGAGGGTTTATGAAGGCAAATGATAGTGGTATAATGGTGAAAGGATAATGATGAAATCTATGGGCTTTCAAAAATCACAAAGCATGTAAGAGCAAAAGCTCTCCCAAATCTCCAATTCATAAAAGCATTAGTTAGCAAGATCTTATAGGGGTTCAAATGATGGGAGAAGTCTCATTTTATATAAGTCTCATGTAAATCAAGGGTTAGGATTAAGAGGTGCTAGGTGAGTTGCTAGGATTAGAGGGTAGGTAGGGATAATATGAAAGATAATGAAGAGAAGGTAGATAATATTGTGATTAAAGGAGATTAAGAGGCATTACGAAATTAGCGGTTGAGATTAAGAGGAATCAAGAGAAGATATTAATTTCCATTATAACTAGACATGATGGTGGAAAAGTCAAATGAAGAAACAAGTGGTTTTTGTCACAAGCATAAAATTTTTGAAGTTGATCCATCTGAGTGGAAATCATTAGTTGGATTGGAAGGAAGAAGATCAATGAATTTATTAAAAAAAAAATGCATTTATTCTATAGGAGAAAAGAGAGATGGTAAATGGATAATTACAGAAATGTAGATTTATTTAATTATTAGATTAAAAAATAATCAATTATATAAATAAATATAAATGTCCATTTCAATGATGTAGAAGAGGCTAGTAAAGTAATTAAATAGATAGGAATATTCATTTAATAAAATTGAAGATTTTTCTAATTTCAAGAGAACAATTTTAGATGTCTACACTATTAAGTCTAAATTAGGCATATGAAGTCCCTTCTTGGCTAAGTACACCTAAATTTGTAAATGAAATTTTTTAGTATCATAATAAATATATTAACCAATAAATATCTAAAAATAACGACATCATAATAAGTAATAAAATAGAAGATTTTTCTAATTTCAGGAGGATAATTTTAGATGTCTACACTGTTAAGTCTAAATTAGGCATATGAAGTCCCTTCTTGGCTAAGTACACCTAAATTTGTAAATGATATTTTTAGTATCATAATAAACATATTAACCAATAAATATCTAAAAATAACAACATAATAATAAATATTAAATAAATGTATACTATATGGATTATTTTTTAGAAATTTACAAACAAAATTCAATTATACAAAGATTCAAATTAAGGTTAGACTAGCAGTCATGTGCTATTGGGCGTACATAAAATAGCTGATATGTTTTATATATTTTGAGGGAGTGGGTAGTTATGGTAAGTATTAATAATTTGAAAACATTTTATACTTTAGTTGTTAAATAATTAAATGACTTAAATATGTAATGGAGCTATCAATAACTACATATATAAGATTTTTGTATGTTTGACAACTTCAAAATTACACAAATATCGACAAAAAAAAGAGAGAGATGGTATTGCATTGTTCATGAGCCACATTTATTCATTACATATTAAAAATGGATCACAATGTTACATTGTAACTATTGCTTCTGTTTTAATAATTGATAATTCTCAATCTCGTCATAACTCATTGCATAGGATAGTTCACATAGTTTTGAGTCCAACAAAACTAATTATTTTCAAAATTTATAGGCACAACTTATAAGTGGTTTTACAAGTATTTTAGGCAATATAGAATAAGAGGTGAAATTGGAATCATGAAATTTCAAAAATTTGTGTGATAAAGAGAATTTGAAGATGCTATACAGATGAATATTTGATTAGAAACATGGCTACAACATTTTATGGCTATGACTAATAGACATCTTGGTGTGTAGTTTATTTTTAGTATATTTTCCAGGAAATAAAAGAAGCTTTGGGTTTATGAGTGCTAATTTGATTTGGCATTAGTAGTGATATTGAAATCATGATATTAAAAAAATTTGGGTTGTAAAAACATTTTCAAAATGCTATAACAATTTAAATATTAGTATTTAAGCACTATTTCTCTAGATTTTATCATCAAAAAGGATTGCTCTATGCATCTATAAGTTATGTAGGCTTTCTTCATTTACTTTGTATCTCTAGTTTGTCTAAGTTTTCTTGATTTCCTATAGAGCATAAGAGGCAGGCATTGACATTAAACAAAATGATCTTCAAGTTATTTTAGTTTTTTTTTCTTTGAATGCACTTTTGAAATACAATGTATTGAATATTAGTGATTCATGGAAATAGATTCTTACAAGCTGCTAGCAGGAGCATGTAGCAGGGAAAAAATATATGCCAAAATCTTTTAGGAATATTGGAATGCATAAGCACATTAACCATATATGTTACATATTTTATGCTTAGTTATTGGTATCATAGTTTTCTACTTATTTCATAGTTTGTCATGTATCTATAATGAAATTTTGTTGTCCTCTCAAACTTTTTGCAATTCTACCCTTGTCAGCTACTTTCTTCATGTATCTAACACATTTCAAAACATGGATTGCAACCAATAAATATATCTTCTATTATAAAAATGTCACATTATTCAACTTCTCTTTTCTTTTTCTCTATTTTGGTTGACTATTCTCTCAACATTAACTCAAACAAGCCATTTTAAATATAAATGTTCTCGGATTATTATTTTAATAGTAGACCTATATGTGCATAACCTCATTAACCATATATATTAAATATTTTATTCTTACTTATTGATTTCATAGTTTCTTATTTGTTTCATAGTTTTTTTTATATCTATACTAAACCTCCATGGACCTCTCAATCATTTTGATATTCTACCCTTGTCAGCTAGTTTCTTCATGTTTCAAACACTTTTCCAAACCTGGATCAAATGCAAAAAAATATATCTTCTATTATACCAAGGTAACATTCTTTAACTTTTCTTTTGTCTTTCACTATTGTATATTGCTAATGCATTATGAAGATTATTGATACATTTAATATTTTTAATCACTACATTGAGTGATGCTGGAACTGCTCTTGTTGTCATTTGTATTTTGTCACTGATGTCCACAGATTTTTCTGTAAAGAGAACAGGCTGGTTATTATAATGTATAAATATTGTATAGATGTTTTAGATCATGCGAAGTCAGTTGTGTGTACTAAAAGGTCTTGTGATCTTATATCTAAGATCACATGTGTAAGGCCCACCCCATTTCCACCTTTTCCTCGACACTTTGATGTCGGAGGATTAAGGGGTTTTGTAGTATCTGGATGATTGGTAAATCCCTAATAGAATTGTACCCCGGGATAGACCTATATATTGTACCTTCATATCAATACCTATCAATTAATTATCACTATGACAGAGGAGATATCTCTAGGTCATTAATTGTGTAACTGAATCTTGGATGCAGTATGTTACCCTGCAGATCACAGATCCAGCAAGACTATTAAGGTTCCATTGAGTAATGCTTTGATGATGTATTATACGGCTATACCATAGTGATGTTTTGGCGATATTATTAGAACACTAAACAAGGATTTGTTAGATCCCAGACTAATAGGATTATTTTACATTTTGTTTTCCTAGATTAGGAAATTTAATCATACTTGTGATAAGAATTTTATAGGACCCGACGGATATGGTTATCCCTTACCGATATTGAACCATTGATTTATCTTAAATACTATACTAAGGAAAATTGAGAATCTTTGGGATTAGGAGTACTATGGAGTTATGCAATCGAATTATTGAATTGAATTGAAATAATGAATGTATTCTATATGTTTGCAAGCCTGCATTTGGATTATGATCTATATGAGGGCATTGTACTTTATGTGACTTTGATTACGTAGTAGAAATAATAACTTGTGTGTATAAAATTATATGTATTTGAATTAAGCACTATATGAAAGTGATTAGACGTATGCATTGAATTATGAATTATGAGAAAGTGATTGTAAGAATGCAATTGAATTCTATGTTGCAAATGAATATCATGTTAGACATTTTCACTGTATTGAGGTTATGAGTAATTGATGATTACCTTATGAAGGTGTTAGATTATTGATGATCATGATTTCAATTGAATTACGAGATTAGTATGCATTAGAAATGCAATTGAATTATGAAATTGAATTATGCAATTGAAAGTGTATGGATTTGATTATTGTACCCTATATGATCATATGCAGTTGGATTGGGATTATTGTAGGGATGTTGTATTTGTATATTTAATTATATTGGTTTCTTCCTTGAATTAATGATGTTGCATTGAGGTGTTTCAGGTGGAAGAACCATGGAAATATATTCGGGGAAATCACATTGAATGTATGTGCTATCAGTAAAGCCAAGGACCCGTCTATTGAAGAGACCAGGGCCTCGTTGTGAAGTGTTTAATTTGTAACCGTAATGTGAATGTATGTGAAGGAATGTTAAGTATTGTAATATTGTGGACATACCTTAATTGTGATGTTAATTATGTGAGTGTCACTTGACACTAGAGTTATGTGTTAACTAAGGTATGTCATGTGGTTAGAGTGTGAGAGCTAGTTCTAGAAGCTTCTTCGGGGGGGAATTCAAAGTGCATCCACTTGTCATAGGACCCCAAAGTGTAGTCACATCTTAATTTTTCGTGCATAGAATGAACCATGGTTTTTGGAGGGTTAAATGGGACCCTAGGGGGTGGTTTCATGCATTTTGAGGCAGCCCATTCCTTGTACCCATGGGTTAGGGGTATTTTCAGCATGGGAGAAGCCATATATTGAATTTTTGTCCCCTCCAATAGTGCTAATTTAACCTTGAACGAAATTCCAATTTGTGGTATGGCCCAAGATACTTTTGACCCCTTACCTTGCTTAGAGGAGTGCTAGGTCACCACTTGGTAGGACCATCTTTATGAGGTTTTTGGGGGTAGGTTTAGAGGCCCCTTTTAAAGGAATTTTGGAGAAGGATGGGGGTGGTTCACCCCATTCTCTATCTTTAGAGAGTACCAAAAGTTAGAGGTGGAAAAATCTTAGAGATTTGGATAAGGGCTCAACACTCCTTCAATTAGCATTTGGACTTGAGGTAGGAATTTTTGCTCTCATTTTTGTTGTAGTAGATTGTATGTGTTGTGTATTTGTTTTTTGGCTCCCCATGGTTGGTCATGGAGAAAGCTTGCATTTCTTATTTATTTTTTTTTAGCTCCCCATGGTTGGTCATGGTGAGAGCAAGAATGTATTGTGTTTTTCTTGTAATTGGATTTGGGGTTGTTTACTCTTGGATTCACTCACCCTTGGGAGGGAAGAGAAATCAAGAGGGGGGTGTGGGAATGGAGGCAACTCCATGTGTAGATTCTCCTCCATGTGTGGTGAAGGATGAAGCTTGGGTGAGTGATTCTCCCCAAGTAACCTTGCATTTAGCCCATGAGGCATTGGGGGTATAAGGAGGGAAGATTGGCCATGTGAGCCTTGTTATGAAATTGTGATATTTGGGTCCATCTGTGGCCTTGTTTATGATTATGCAATGGTTGTCTCCATGGGTTGTCCACCCACACCCCATAAAAGGAGTTCATGGAATTCCTTAGTTACACCCTTGAGGGAATTTTAGGTTTTTGCAATTGTATGTTTCTTGTGAGTGTTTTTATATGAGTGTATGTATCCCATTTGATGTGGTTTCCCCAAGCTCGGGGGTGGCCTCATGAGAGGCCTAGGATGGGAGGTGAGCTTCCCATGGACTTTCCTTTGCCTTGTTTCTTGCAGATTTGTGGAAACTCAATGAAGGTGCTATCTTGGAGGTTTCTTCTTTTGGGTGGTTGTGTGAAGACAACCCTATTATTCCTTTGTGAATCTCTTGTATTTAGACTTATCCTTGATGTAAGAGATATTGTCATGCCTTTTCTTTGGGCCATTGTGAAAATGTATTGGAGTAAAAGATGTGAAATACTTGAAATGAATTATCCTTTCTATTTGGAGTTGCAATGAAAATGATGAAATGGTATGATCAATTTTATCTTACTCCTTTGAAAGAAAAGAAAGATAATATATGATGTGTTCTTGGTTATTCCAAAGAGAAGAAAGTTACCAATTTAATGTAGATATTTTATGAGAAGACTGTTATCTTCTTGAACCCTCTTGTGTGGCATTATCCATTTGGATTGCCTTGTTGTAACTATGAAGTCTTAACTTTATTTGATGTATATGTAAATGTATTGAAGTGGTTTTCATAATGTATATGATGAATCCTTGCATTCATAATTAAAGTCCTCTATCTCTCACTATAGTTGAAGTTATT
>BSBK01013281.1:0-53707 GCA_027943335.1 Chamaecyparis obtusa
GAAGAGAGAGAGAGGTTTGAGATGAGAGAGAGAGGGGTAATGAAAGAGAGAGAGTAGATAAGGGGGAGAGAGAGAGGGTAATTACTCTCTCTTTCTCTCTCTCCTCACATCACCCTCTCTCTCCCCCTTATCTACTCTCGCTTTCATTACTCTCTCACTCTCTCTCTCTCACACACACCCTCTCTCTCTACTCTCTCTCTTTCATTACCCTCTCTCTCCCTTATCTCTCTCTCTCTCCAGAATGAGAGAGTGAGAGAAGAGAGAGAGAGATAAGGGAGAGAGAGAGAGAGAGAGAGAGAGGTAATGGAAGAGAGTAGATAAGGGGGGAGAGAGAGAGAGAGAGAGAGTAATTACCCTCTCTCTCTCTTCCCCTTATCTACTCTCTCTCTCTTTAAATAGAGAGAGTAGATGAGTGGGAGAGAGATGGTAATTAGTCTCTCTCTGACACCCCTCTCTCTCTCTATATCACCATCTCTCTCTCTCTCTATCACCATCTCTCTCTCTCTCACTCCCTTCTCTCTCACTATGGGAGAGAGAGAGAGAGAAGGTAGGGATATATATAGGGTGTACACCCTATGTAAATTTATGATTTTCATAGCGTGCATGCCTTTACAGCATGCACGCTTTGTAAAGGATTTGAATTGCCCAAGCCTATGGCTTGGGCAACCCAACGCATAGGGCATGCACCCATGAGGGAGCAAAAACATGCCACTTTTCTTTTTGGCCCCCCATCATGCATAGTGTGCATGCACTAAAGGGCGTGCACCCTAGGGTGCACGCCTTTTAGTGCATGCACGCTATGCACAATGGGGGGGCCAAAAGAAAAGTGGCATCTTTTTGGTCCCCCATCTTTGTGCACTTACCCTTTACATGGTTTTTAAAATTTTGAAGTCCATTTTTTAGGTGCTGAAAAATGTTGATAATCTAGGGTCTAGTTCCCACCAATCAAGTATATAAAAATAAATTTTTTTCCTCATATTTAAAAATATGTTATAGATGACATGTATAGCTAGTGTGGAAAAGAAAAAATATTGGTTTTCGATGTATATTTTCTCCAATATAACTACTCAAAGTCAAACTTATCCAAAATCAATAGTTTTCATCTCCCATCAAACTCTTGAAGAGGACTCTCTCCTTTAATGTTGACTATAAATTTTAAATATTTTTATGATTGACTATTTTTTTTTCTTTATTTGAAGCAATATCTTCTCGAATGTTAAAATATCTACTTGCAATATTTAAAATTATAATATATTAGATCTAATCAAAATACTATAAAAATTATATGACAATAATCTTGACTCTGATCTCTGCAAAAGGTATTTTATATTTAAAAAAATATCATTAAAAGGAGTAGGAGTTATTGAAACATCACTTTTCTAAAATAATTTTATTTCTTTGGTTAATTAGACCCAAATCGGTATAAAACATGCATTTAATAGATATTAATAATTGGAAAAATTTGAAGCACTTATCTAATGCATCTAGCTAGACCATATGTTTTTAAAAAAATAAAAATTTAGTTAGATATACTCAAATAGCTGTGCTGATAAGTTAGCCTGAAATGTTGTACAACTTTGTGCTTTTACCCATAGAAGTGTGTCACACTTTTGATCACACAACTATTGCTTGTTTACATCATTTTATTTCAACATAAATAATGAAACTTGGCCTAGAATATAGTCCAAACATGTTAGTCAACCATCTCAATCCTTTGGATTCAAACTTTCAAACTAAGCTCAAATGTTGTCAATATAGCTTCTTCCTTAGGGTGAATGTTATCCTTAGCTCTTCTTGTTATTTGGTACAAGCTAGGAATTGCCTTTAGCTGAAAAAGATCACTTGGATCTCTTGACTACACTCTTGGTTAGTAGAGTTTTCACTTTCCCCATCCTCTTCTTATCATCTCATTTGGATACTTTTATCTTATCTTTTCTTGTTCACAAGTGTCGTACATAGGGCATCTACTTGCAACTTGGATATCTTGTGGAAAGTTATCTTTTCTCTCTTTTTATGCTTTTTTCACTTTGGAAAAGTGGACACTTTTCTTACCTAGTTTGAATATCAAGTCATTCAAGGACACCCTATTTATCTCTTGACAATTTTATTTTCATGTTGGTTACAACTAGATATCATATCCTTAGGGGAAAATAACCCAAAGAAAACTTTGACAAATCACCTAGATGAGAAACTAAACCTTGCAGTTTTAATCCCTTTTCTAACACCTTTAGCAAGTCTACATTATCCTCACCTAAGTAAAAAAAGGGTGTTTCTTACACTCCAACCATGGATGAGAGAATAGAAGGATTTCCAACTTTTTGAAACAATTAGGAAACAAACACTTGGACAAGGAAATCAAGATATTTGGACTAAAACTCTAATCATCATACCTCTAGAAATGGCTCACAACATGCCTCTCAATACACTAGACATGTCTCGCATGGTTCACAAAGTGATGACTCATACATTGAGATAACTAGGCAAGACATCCCGCAATTCTAGCAAGAAAAATATTTCTAAAAACACATGAAATTGACCTTGAATCAAGACAAAGAAAAACATTTCTTTCTCTTAGCCTCAGAAATAGTTAATTTACCTCAAAAAATTTGATGTTGACAACTTGATAGAGAAAGAGGAACCATCTGAAATGGAGATTATGAAGAAATGGATGGAAGAGATGTAGAAAGAAATGCTACGCTTGGAAAAAGAGAAGAACAACCAAAGACATTCTTTTCACTTGAGGCTATATGTTCATTTCTTTTTGATGAAGATTTATACATGCCTCCTTTTCCTCAAAAGGTTTAATTCCAAAATATGACAAGTATGATGGTAGTGGATATCCTAACCATGTTAGGGAGTTTTGTGCACTAAGCATGGAATTCTTGCATGAACACACTTATCTTATGGGACTCTTTCCTAGGAGTTTTAATGGTCAAGCTATGGAATGGTTCACTAAACTATCTCCTCCACTTAAGTCATTTGACCAACCGGTGCAAATATTCATTCAATGTTATGTTACAACATTCAACATACTATCACAATGCTAGATCTATACAATATCAAACAATACCAATAGGAATCATTTGTAGATTTTCTTCAATGATGGAGGATACTTTATTCAAATTATCCTCAGTAGATTCCCAAGTTTGAGAAGATTCATATATTCATCAATACTTTGGTTCCTAAAATTAATTATGCATTGAATGTGTAAAGACATGATTCATTTAATAAATTAGTTGAATCATCTATACACATATAGGATGTCATTGTTCATAAAGGTAAGACTACTTGTCAATATAAAGAGTGTAAATCGTCTTCAAACAACCAACATAATAAAGAAAAGAATAAGTTTTGTAACAAAACCAAAGATGTCATTAATGAAGGAATCGTAGGTATGACCATGACATCTACCTCTACCAAGCCCAATGAGCCATCTTTCAATTTGTCTAATGTTGTGAAAGCTAACAAGAGCTCCCAAATAGGCTCTAAACCTAAAACCAATAGATTTAGGTCATGGATCTCTAGTCCTAAGAGGGATTTTACTCCTCTTAGAGAATTTCTTGAGAACACCTTGAAGATGCTCTTGACTAACAAAATCATCACTTTTCTTGATAACTCTAAGTCATATGATCCTTGTATTAAGCCTAAGTAGTAGAATGGCAACCACTATTGTGATTACCATCACAAGAAAGGCCACAAGACTAATGAATACCCAAAACTTAAGAATCTCATCCAAGATCTAATTGATAATGAGACAATTGTGATTGATCAACCACAAAAGAATACTGGTCACAAGGCTTTCAAGGAGGATTTTCCCAAGTATGAGAAATGGGAGTCTTCTAAGGAAAAGGACAATAAGGTTGGTTACACTTACATGTATAATGCCAACATGATTCACATGCTTGAGTCCTCTGACCATACCGTTAATAATATAAAAATCAACAACAAGACTCAAGTTGAGTCATCTAACATGATAACTTATCCTCAAGGAAAATTTACTCTAGCAGGAGATGGTCATCTTCCTCCTCATCTTCCAAACCAATGACAACACAAGTGTCTAAACCTACTTCTTCAACAATGACCCGTGATTAAAATCTAGTTGACCAACTCTAGCGCATGTTAGCTCATATTTCAATCCTCAAATTTTTAAAAATCTCTGTTGCTCACAAAAAGATTCTTGATCAAGTCCTTCTTGCGGCTAACATACCTAAGGACCTAGACATAGATAAATTGTAGTCCATGGTCACTCATCTCACTACACCATATTATCTAACCTTTTCTGAAGAAGATTAAAAATCTATCATCCATCTGCATAATCAACCTCTCCACATTTAAGTCCTTATACACAAGCATAGGGTTAAGTGTGTTTTGATAGATGGAGGTGCAGGTTTGAATATCTGCACTTTGAAATTGGTTAAAGCTCATGGTTTCTCAAAACATGAAATTAATCCTCAATGAAAAAAATTATCAAGGCAATCATGAAGATAATGTTCTTATAAAGGCATGGAATTCTTGCCCATTCAGCTAGGTCGTATTCAAGGCGACATCATTTTTTTAGGTCTTGAACCTTCCTTTGGTAGATAACATACTTTTGGGTTTCTCATGGATCCATGAAATGTAGGAGGTCCCTTCTACATACTGGATCAATGCATTAAATTCTCTCACAATGGAATCAAGGTTTCTATTTCGACTAACTGGGCATACACTTGTAACAATCTTAAAAAAGTAGAGAAAATGATTCCTTACAACAAAGAATGGTCAAGTCCTAAGGAAGTAGAAGCAGAGGGAAAGTAGCTTTATCTGATTATGGGAAAAGAATACTAGTTAGACCCACTAGTATGGGAGAATATTGAGTGGGCACTCTTCCAATCTCCCCAATATCTTATGGTAGACCATCTCCTTCATTCCCTCCTACAAATGCAACAATACCTTTTATACATGAAGGTACTAAAATGATCAAGGCTAAAGTTCCCCTAGAACTAGAAAGGGAGGAAAGTGATGTGTTGCAGTGGATTTATAAGGGAGAAGAATCTAAACAAGAGGTAAAACATGATGAGATCTCACCTAAAAAAAATGGTGTAGGTTATCATCTTATGAAAAAGATGGGATATGATGGGAGAATTCCTCTTGGAAAAGGAAAAGGTCTCCTTGAACCTCTACATGTTGAATTTAGAAACCATAAAGATAAGACTGGTGTTGGCTACCATAAATGTAAGTTTTACAAACCTAGCAACAACACTCCCACACTTGACTAATATGAGGACTCGGATGAGGATGAGGAAGAAATTGAAACTATGACATATTAAAGACTATTGTATATTCAAACTGCTAACCCAGATCATCAAGTAGAACCCTATATGCCATCTCAAGTGCCTCATGCTCTAGAAAAAAATGGTCTTAATCATGAAGATCTCACTCAATCTCCTGAGCCAATCACTACTACTAATGCTAGTACTACTAATACTACTACTACTACTACTACTACTACTACTACTACTACTACTACTACTACTACTACTACTACTACTGTTGCTGTTGCTGCTGCTACTGCTACCACTCTTGTTGTCGAAAGAATTGTTGAGACTGATCACATGCATCCTAACTATGGAAAACTTGTTGACATCTCCCATATTTTGGATATACCTTGATTCATGACTATCCTAGATTACTCTAATGCTACTAATAGAGAACAAGATCATGCTAAAGCTACACATCTTGAGATAGAATTAAGTGATGATGAAGATCTTCCTCCTACAATAACCCTAGCTAACTACTTCAGACACTATCATAATGATGACACTAATTCACATGAATATGAGTGGGACTAATTGTTGGATGCTATAGTGGAGATTCAGGTTGATGTCATACACCAATATGCCACTACTACAAATTTTGTTCAATGAGGAGATAACTCAAATTCTCAAGATCAAATGACTGATGAAGATCCCTTGAATCCCCTTGTAGAGATCATCCCTTTGGATGCTAGGCCCTCTTCATATAATCAAGACAACACTCTAGCTAATCAAGAAAACCATGGTTACATAAAACCTCATCATACAACAACTACATGAAACTTGGTAAGGTCTAGAATTGAGATGGTTCATGTTCATACATTTTTGGAACAACAACGACAAGAGGAACTTAGTTCTAGGAATAGGCTATCTCAGTTAGACTCGCATAATACTCCTCTAAACTCCTCAGACTCTTCTAAAACAACTAGCGATTGATAACATTCTATAGAGGATAACTTTCTTGACCTCTATAGGAAATTTCTAAACAATCAGGATGATACCAGTTTCTTTTCACTTGAGCCTATTGAACTCTTATCCCTCATCCATCTTGAGTTGATTGACTGGACTCCTTTTGAATCTACCAAACTCATCTACTTTGACACTAACCATGAATTGGCTTGCTATCTAAATATTGTTGAACCTTCCTCTTCTTCCACTAGTGGAATGAGTGACAAAATGATAGAGGAGGTTATCAAGTATCTTAGTCAAAGAAACAAAAATAAAAAGAACAAGCGTTTTGATGGTGAAAACCACTATGTGGCAGTATCGGACCCTAGAATAGTAAAAATAAATGACACATCCAATGGTGAAAACATGTCTGAGGTCCCTATAGATGAGATACTTGATATTATTCCTTAGCACTTTCAAGAATGATCCTCAATACTTATTGAGCCTACACAACAATTAAATTTGAGAATCCACAAATTATTTATTTATGACAATCATTATCTAAAGATGAAAGATAGAAGTTTATGTAATTCTTCACAAGGAAGAAAATAAATTTTGCATGGTCTAATTTTGATATGCCTAGCTTGGAGACAAATCTTATTGTGCATCATTTATCTATTGCTCCATATATTAAACCAATCAAACAAAAGCTAAGAAAAATGCATCCACATATTGTATTACTAGTTAAAGATGAGCTCAAGAAGTTACTCAAGGCCACATTCATTCAAGCTATAGGCTACATTGACTAGACATCCAATATCATACATGTATCTAAAGTTGACAAGTTAATTTGCATAAGCACTGACTTCAGAGATTTAAATGAGGCTTGTCCTAAAGATGATTTCTCATTGTATCATTAGAAAATAGAAGCACTTCCATTTAGGACCAGCTTAGCGCTCTGAGTAAGTGGTTTGGGGTCATTTCAAAGGCCTTGAATGGGTCTTTCACATGGATCTACCTTTTTCCCCATGTTCTGCTCCTCTTTCCACCTTTTTCCAACCTGTTTCTACCACTTGATCCTCAGAATTTGGGATTCTTGACCTCAGGGTCAAGGTCGACGTTGACCCTGACCTAGGTCCAAGTCGACCTCGACCTTGACCTAGGTAAAGGTCCACCTCGACCCTAACCCTGGGTCCAGATTTCAAGCTTCAAAAGTTTTCAGATGTCAGGTTTCAGAAAGTTTATTTTCTCGCTTCTAGGTCGGCTATTTTGGGCTTCAAAATAATAAAATATTAAATGATATTTAAATTAGGTCCACTACCAAGATTAAAGGCTTAAATTGTAATTTGATTCTCCTATGTAGGCCTTTGTAGAAGTTTGTGCCCTAACTTGTATAAAAAGAAGCCTTCCTCTTTCATTTTCCATATCAATCTTTTCATAATCTCTCAAGCAAGAGAAATCAAGTGATCAAGTAATCATCAAGAAAGAAAGAAGGAGAAATAAAGCATTCAAGCATTCATTCATCTTCAAGCATTCAATAATTCAAGATCCAATTCATCAAGGAGATTCATTAGTAGCCATTGAAGGATTCAATCTCTATGGAGCCCCTTTGTTGAAGATTTCTCCATCCATTTCCATTCAAGATTGGTGTTGAAGATCTAATAAAATTGATTTGAGAAATCATATTTATAGTTCTACATTCATTTGGAGCATTTGTACTTGTGGATTCAAGGATTTGAATCCTCCATAAGGGTTTCAACATAAGCATGGTGAATTGTTCCATTTACTTTGTTTATTACTGCAATTTCAATTACATTTCAAGGTTAATTTCAAAACTAGGGTTTGACCAAAGAAAACCCCTCATCAAACAAAAAAAACCCTTTTTCTTGTAGGTACACGTGTGGGACAATGAATCACAGATCAAATCTGAGTACCCTTTTTGCCAAACTTTTGGGATCCACAAATAGAATTTTTGTCAGAATAGTGCAGGTCAAGGTCGACATAAAGGGGTAAGGTTGTGCCTTGGGGTAAGATCTTACCCCTATGTTGGGTCAAGGTTGACCTTGCTCAAAAAAGAAGGTTTCTAGGTTTTCTCTGTCTATATTTCCAGGCTAAATCGGGTTGCATAATTTTATGAAATTGAGTACAGACACGAGAAAACAACAATTTCTAGATCTATCATATTTTGAGGTTAGTATTTATCTTCAATTCAATTAAGATTTCAATAGATCCTTTTCATAATAGAATATAAGGTTTTATCCTTTCTGCATATTCTCCATAGATTGATTCATTTACACATTAAACATCTTCTTGTGGTTAATCAATTTGGATCTCTCCTTTCAGAATTTAGGTTAAGAAGAAGATCTTACCTTCCCAAATCCCATATATCATACAATTATATCTTCATCTCTCCATTTTCACATCAAAACATCATCTCTCTTTCCATACGTTACATTTTGGTGAACCTGTGATAGACAACTCTTTATTTTATGGTGTTAGATCTTGCATGTATTAGACTTGTTTTATGTGTTTGCATTTACATTTCATATAAAGCAAAAATAAAAAAATATTATTTTTTCATGCTTTTTTTTTTCCTACTTTAGTTCATTTGCATTGCATTGGTATATGAGCTTTACTACCTCTGGTCCTTCTTATAATATTCCGATTAGAAGAAGTCGTAGAGTTATGGGTGCCTTTGATTTTTAGTCTTCCTCTCCTTTCCTTAGGAGCCTGGATGACAATTTGATTATTCATTAGTCTGATTCCACCATGGAGCATAACTCTTCTCACTCATCTCATGATGAGAATGATGCTTTAAGAGTTCTTCCTGGACAAGTCCAAAAACTTTCAACTGAACTTGATAAAATGGGTAATTGGCTTATTCAAGAAAACCATACTCAAGATTCTATTCCAGCTATCTAGAGGCTCTTAAGAAAGTCCTTCATGATAGTGATCAAGGTGTTAATCTCTCGAGTGATATTAATAATCTTGTACATTTAAATGTTAAACCTTTAACTCAAGAAGCTCAAGAGCTAGGATTCACTCCTCCTATTACTAGTGTGGAACCTTTTTATGTTCCTTTACCTAGCATTCCTACTTATACTCCTCCTTTAGTGACTACAACATATCCCTCTCTTCCTATGAGTGTTCCTCTTATGTCCCTCCCTACTTCACAACCTTCTTATCATAGTGTTTCTTTCACCTATTCCAACCCTCTTCCAACTGTGGTTCCAAGTGTTCCATCAGTTGTGTCTTCCATTCCTACCACTTCATACACTTTACCTAGTGTTTATAATGTGTATATGCCTCCTATTTTATCTATTGATTCCACAATCATTAGTTTGGCTCAAGCTGTGTCCTCTTTAGAACAAAAACTTGCATCCTTGACTCAATCCAAGTTTAGCATTCCTACATGTGACATGGGCAGTCCTTTTTCCCTAGACATTATTCATGCTCATGTTCCTTAGCAATCCGATATGCCGCATCTTGAGAATTACAATGGTAAGGGAGACCCTGTTACTCATGTTAAAAAATTTCAAATCCTTTGTAGTGACTATGCTGATGACCATAGGATTTTAGCCAAGTTGTTTGCTAGAAATTTTCACGATAAGGCCTTGCAATGGTATTGTTCCTTGCCTCCTTATTCTATCAATTCCTTTCAAAAACTTGCCAATGCCTTTATTCAAAAATTTAAAAATAACATTGGTCTGCAAGTGTCTTTAACTGATTTGATTCATTGTAAACAAAATACTAAAGAAAAATTGACTGAATTTATTGGAAGATTTAAGCATTTGTATGCTCATATTTCTTATCTCATTCCTGATATTGATATTCAACATATGTTTATTTTAAATTTGCAAAAGGATATTAGTGATAAGATTCTTCTTACTGTGTTTACCTCTTTTCAACAACTTTGTGTAGTGCTTCATCATTATCAATTAAAAGTGAGTCAATTTGAGAGCAACACTCCAATGGCTCCTATTCCACTTGATAAGAGTGATGCTGCTCCTAATCAAAACAAGTTTCAAAAACTTAAAAAGTTATGTCAAGATAAATAAACAAGTGAATGCAGTTTTTTATCAAGTTGTTGTTGCATTCCATAATGCCACTTCTGCATCCACTGCTTTTTGTCTAAATTGTATCATTACTCAGATTTCTGAATCTTTACATTCTATTATGAATAAGTTGTTGACTACTAATATGATTACTTTACCTCCTATTGGACCTCTTTTACTTTTTATGGTGGCATCCAAATCCTTTGATTCCAAAGCCTTTTGTCAATACCATCATCAGAATGGCCATGATACTGAGAAGTGTTATTCTTTAAAATATAAGGTTCAAGACTTAATCGATTCTAATGCTTTATCTATTGATAATTTTTATGGTAATAAGAACAAATATGTGTCCCCTCCTACTCAAATTCTTCAAATCTACATGAATCCTTTGCATACACATGATACTAATACCATTGTTCATCCATCTTTTGTGGATATTGTTTATGATTCAAAGATGGATGATCTTAATCACATTATTAACCATGTGGAGAATGTTGTCTTGTCTCAATCTATATCTCCACCTCAGCCTCAATCTCAAACTCAAAATCAAGTTCCACGTTAATCTCAACCTAAACCTCAAAAATAACCTAAGTATAAAAGACCTAGGGAACTCTTGATTCCATTTGATGATTCTGAGACTATTAAAGCTCTTGATGGTCCCCTTTACATTTATGATAGGATTTCTAAGATACCTACATGTGGTTGTCTCATTGATCCAAAATCCTTAGTCAATTTTATTACTAAAGAAAATATTTTTATGAAGAACTTTCAATGTGATTGTTATGATACATCTAATGTATGGATCCAAACTTGTAATGGTTTTCTTTATCCATCATTTGGTTCCATTAACTTTTCTATTGAACTTTTTGGTAAAATTGCAGACACTACCTTCATTGTTGTTCCTACTTCTGATCAATTTCAAGTTAAGCTTGGTTTTCCTTGGTTGAATGCCATGCATGTTGTTTCTTCTCCTATCCATAAGTGTCTTAAATTCAGTCATTACAAAGAAGTGAAGATGATTAATCATAGTTTATATCAACCTTCTAGGCCCAGGGATTGTGCTACACTGGACTTCTCTTGGCCTTCATTACCTAATTCATGTCCTTCTCGGCCTCCTTATATTTTTCACTCATATCAAGCCTATAAGAAACACAAGACTCTTGAGTTAAGAATGCTTCGGATAGATCTTAACCATGGTCTCTTTCCTATGCCTTCCATACCTCCTTTATCTATAGCTTCTAGTTCTATTAATCAAGCTCTTAGTGTTTCTTTTCAGCCTACTAAGAATCCTACTGATCTTCCTATAGAACCTATGAAGGAACTAATGGTTATCCCTCCTAGTTCTCAACATGTTTCAAACAAGACAAAATGTAACCGATCCGATAATGAACATTGTAAGAAGTGTCGAGCTCAAGCTACTAAGTCTATGCCTCTGTTCTTCAAAGTTCTTTACCTTCTTTTCATCAACCTATACATTATGTGTTAGAAGAAGTTAATACTAAAAATGATGTTAAGATGAATGATTATGATGATTATATTTGTATCTTAGATTCTGTTTCAATTAATTTTGATGAAGAAGATAGTCTTGATGATACTAATGATGTTAATGATGAATATGAGACTATTGACATTCATATTGATTTACCTAATATGCTTTCATCACACTTGATAATTACATAGGTAGTATCAAACATTATGATGCTCAAGAGGATCCTTGTTTGGAACTAGCTATTATTCCTACTATGCTAGATGTAGTCACTCTTGTGAGTTTCCCACCTTCTTGAAATCATATAGAATGAGATGGGAGAGTAGGAGACGTTCCTGATTGGCTTTTTGTTTATGGTAGAGTTTTGTGTGTTTTCTTGTTGTATTGTGTTTCTCCCATGATGTGTTTGCTAAATGTTGTTAGATTCTTTTATACAACCCTTGCTAGGTGGATTGGTGAAAGGTGATAAAGGAATCGAACCTATTGTACAATTCTTCTATATGTATCTTAATTCTTCTATATATTATTTTCATGTTATGTTATACCTATGTTATTGTTCATAAATGTTTCCTTGTATAGTCCGCTTAGATTTGTGACTTGGTAGCATTGATTCTTTTTGGTCTCCATGTTGTGATTCGAAAAGACTCTTCTTCATAACTCTTATGTGTTCTTTCCTCCATTGTGATAGTAGTTCTAATTTCTTTGGGAAATGATGTCAATTTATTTGCAATTATATCATATATAAATATTATCTTATGATCATATTGACCCCGCGATAGGTAGATCCCTTCTTTGTTCTCTATATGTTTATGTGGTATTTTCCTTGATTTGTCTTCGCTTGGGGGTATCTCATAGTGGAAATGTAATTAGTGGAGTTTTTTATGTGTCCATTGAAGTCATTGCTCCTGTTAAAGTGTTAGCAATGACTTTAACATGGGGGCATACGCTCAACTCACTTTTTGCACACACACACACTTTCAATATATATACTTTTCAAGGCACTTTTCTCCCTTTATGGATTAGTGATTAATCCTTAAAGAATGGATTTTTATCTTATAGGATCTCTTGATCCCTCCAATTTCAAATTTTAAAATTTTCATCCCTTAAGGTTAGAGGTGTCCTTAAGACTTGATCTCTTTTGTTTTTCACTTTTCTCTTTTGGAATAGAATATTCCTATGGTTGAATCTTTCATGGGTGGACTAGTGAGTGTACACACTAAAATGGTGCACTTCTATGGATCATTACATGCAAGGAAACTCAAGAATGAGCCCTCAAAAATTGATCCATAGCTCCCTAGGCATGGAGTGCAAGGGTTTTAAGAATGCTCTCAGCTAGAGCAATTTAGCCTATAACCTTGCTAGTAAACCATGCAATGGGAGATTCAATGAAGACAAGGGCAAGAATGCCAATATCCTCAAGAATCAAGAATGAAAATAGAATGCAATGCTATGCTAGAAATGGAAATGCAAGCTAAGCTATGAAAGGAAATATGCAAGTGTTACAACCCAAGCTAATTAATCTATGTGAGCTAATCTAGAGCATAGAAATGAAGTTAATCTAAGAAAGTATAAATATGAAACTAAGCTAAGAATGCAAGAATGAGATGTAGAATGCAAGAATGAGATGTAGATGCTAAGAATGCTCCAAATCTTCAAAACTCCAAAGTGACCTAGAAATCCTGCAGCATAAAGTTAGCATAAAAAGTTGGGGATCTAGAATGAAGAAGAGAGCTCTCCTTTTAAGGGAATTGCAAAGAAATGGACCATGGAGATTAAGAGGCAAAAGATTTAATCAACGGTGGAGCTTGAAAGAGGAGCAATCCATGTGCACAAATATCCTCCAATGGGAAAATAAGAGTTGACTTTTGTGTCCATATGAGACAAAAAGTGCTTTTTCCCTTTTTATAAGAATAATGCTTTATTTGTGCAACTTAGGATAAGAGGAAAAGTGGGGGATTTTTATTTATTAAAAGGGGATGAAATATTCCTTTTAAATAAATAAAAACTTAGGATAAGATGGTTAGCCCATAGAAAATAATCGAATAAATGATAGGACTAGGATTTGATCAAGAATAAGCAATTAGTGATTTTACCAAAAATGCTAGCAAGGGGCTAATAGTCTAGGTGACCATTTTTAGGTGTATACATTTGCACCTCTTTGACTAATGTGAGATTGATTTGGGATCACATGTAGTCAAAGAATGAAGTTGAAATGTGAGATCGATTTGGGATCACAAAGCAACTCAGATCAGCCAAGAAAGAAAGCAGATAGCCAAGAAGGCAAGCAATAGCATTTTGACTCCAAAGTATGAAATGCAGAGAGATAGAAAATCCTGCATGATCAGCCTAGTAGCAACAGTACTGAACACTTAGGAAAGAGATAGCCAATAAGATATGATGTGTCTACCCCCTCGGGATCGAAAGAAAAATCTAGGTAGAGGGAATGCAGAAGCAAGAGAGACATGATCAAATCACTAGAAATCATAATCAAAGAAAGAGAATAGAATAACCATCAAGCAGGGAAGATATGCCCCACACATGGGACACAGGGCATGAACCTATTGGTCCCTCAACCCGTAAACACCATGGAGAGAGGAGTTGAAAGTGAATGAAAGACTAGAAGTTTGAAAGAGATGGGGATGAAGAAGTTAAGAATGCCCCAGCGAAGATCGAAGGGTCAAGCCTCAAAAGGTCAGCCAACTACATGAAAGAAGAAGAAAGGTGATTTGGACAAGCAAGGTGAACTCAGATTTTGGTTTTGATCCTGAAATGAAAGGAAAATGAGGGGATATGAAAGACAAGAAGCAAAAGACATGATCAGGAAGAAGCAAAAGGTGAGTGCAGTTAATGAACAAGTCCATGTAAGATGAAAAGAGAGCTCTCTCCATATGTAAGATGCAAAACTAAACTAACATGAACTTAAGAATGCAAGCTACTTGGAAAGTGGTTTACTTGCAAGGTCACAATGCTAATAGACATCTAATATTCATCATCGAGTGTTAGGTAGAGCTGTAAGATCATACAATGCACACTAGCATAACTATGTGAATATGAATATGATCTTTATCAGATAGAAATGTGGGAATCTCACCTAGGCATCAAAGACATGTAGGTCAAGATGACTAGTGCAGTGAGATTACCTAAGTTTGATATAGCAAGATTATGCTCTCATCAAGACACAAGAAAGTCAGGATGGCTATAAGCATGCACTTGCAAAACAGTCAAGGATAATACCTTGTAGATCCCAATGTCAAGTGGATCAAGCATAAATGCTTAATGATAGTTAGGAAAAACAAAATATATCCACAAGCAGAAAAAGAAATAAAACATGTTCTCATTCCCTCAGTCTTCTAGCAATGCATCATAAAAAATGATCATAGGGGGAGAACACTCAGCAAAGAAATCATCATAGACAGCATGCAAAGAAAATAAAGTCAAACAAATCTCAGCAAGTCAAGTGTGTGTGTGTAGGTCATAGAGTCAAACTTTGAGTATCACATCTACCAGTGAGAAATATCGCATCATCCAAGATAGTGGGTAGGACATCTGATAAGTGTTAAGAAACACTCGATGCTAGGGTAGTGTTGAAAAACATAGTTGGCGTGGTGTTGAAAAACACCATTTGTGAGGTGCCTAAGAAACCTAGATGCACAAAGAGACCCAAGATAAGCTTAAACAACGTATGCCCCCTAGACTAAGATAAGAGTTAATTCCAGGCTAGGAGAGGCAAAGCGAGAAGTGGAGCAAAGGAGTGCCACACAAGACTGATAGACATAGGTGTAGAGGATCTCAAGTAGCGCCTGTTTCTAGGTTTTCACCACTTGATAGATTTATTGCAATTTTGTTTTTGTATTTTTGCTACCAAGGCACCTGTTTCCAGGTTCTCACCAAGGCACTTTTTCAATTTTTTCAATTTTTTTGAATTTTTTGATTTTTTTGGTGAGACATCAAAGCGCCTATTGCTAGGTTTTCACTAGGATATTCATTTTTTTAGTACATTTTATGTTTTTTAGGATTTTTTCAACATCATATATGAAATTTTTTGGTATTTTTTCAGGATCATAAAGTATGTACAAAGAATGCCCCAAATAGAAACGGGCATCAAGAATCTACTTCCTCTGATATAGACAACTGATAGGCCCCAGGCCCAAATGCTACAACTATGACGATAGGAGGTCTCAACTAGTTTGACCAGTAATAACCAGCCCTAAGCAATGTCTGAGCTAGCAGAGGGTCGTTAGAATGTGATCCACATATGCCATCGTGGATTTCAGCTAGCACTTTTTCTGACTCCTCTATTTCTAGACACTTAAGGAGAGTTCCATCTAGACCCTTCCTATACAAGTCACCAGAGACAAAGGCAAAGTGTAAGGGATGGTGGAAAGAATGGTGTGGTGGATTTTCAGGAGGAATATGAGGTGGAAGACATGAAAAGATGGTAGGATTGTAAGATTTGTGAGCAGGATAGCGTAATTCATCCACCAGGAACTTGGAGCCAAATTTATGCTTTTGCATTTGTAAGATAGATGTTGAAGTAACTAATGCATTAGCAACTTTGTTCTCAGCTCTAGGAATGGGCTGAAGTGTAACAGATATGAGATCATGCTTGAAGTAGTGCACCATTTTTTTGTAGAGAATCAGCTTGTCATCTTTTATTTGAGAATCATTATTCTTGAGCAAATTTTTATTTTTACTTTTCTTAGGTTCTGATACCACCACAATGTGGTTTTTTCCATCCAACCATTTCTCTTTTCTTTTGACTTGATGATTGTGATGCTTGATTGCTGATTCAATCTTTTTTGTTGCTAGTTCACTGGTGGAAGAAGTAACAGGTGTTGATGTGAGATGAAATGAAGTGACTAGTTCAATAGCATTTATGTGAGGGGTGTCATCTCTAGTGACAAGAGAAGTTGAGCCTATAGGGTAAGCTCCAAAAGTAGCTAGATCTAGATTTGTCATAGAAGGACCAACGTAGTCTACTAAGGCAATACGGGGAACAAACTCATTAGACCCTACACAAGACTCATCAACTACGTCGGGTGGGTTACAAGAGGTATGAACTACATCAACATCCATATCTTTCATGGAAGAACCTTTTGGAAGAGGCTTAAGATGCCAAGAAGTAGAGATACTCATGTCGTTATGTGATAGATCACCTCTTTGTAGTAGTCATGTAATGTTGTGACGTTGTCTATCATAGTGCAATGATTCTTTAGGCACATAGGTTCTAGACATGGAGGTCTCAACCATATCATCAGTAGATATACATTCTTCTCCCCAAAGAAGTGAAGTAGAAGGAAGATCATCTCCCATTTGAACCATAGTGTGCATTGGTGACTCATCTGTATCTGTGTCTGAATTACTGAGCATGGGAGTATTTTTGGAATTATCAAGAAGGGAAAATATACCCTCATCTTCTCTATAGATCCACTCTTGGACAGCTTGTTCTTCTCTTTCTGCTTCTAAAGGAATGGATGAAGGAACAAAAGTATCAAAGATCGTCATAGCAGAAGTGGAAGGCTTCATCTGATCAGAAGGTTTCCCATATGACCTAGGAGAAACAGGTATAGAAGCAAAGGAATCCAGCGTATATTCACCCATACCAAGGCTCATCATCTTAAGTGATTTCTCAGTAGCAACTATAGACATACTAGGATCAATAGAAGGTTCATTGTGAGGAACAAATTTTTCAGCAGTAGCAAGAGCATTAATAGCAATAGTATGGTCTCCAAGAATCACAATTTTAGTGCCATTGTATGGAAATTTGACGCATTGATGATAAGTGGAAGGAATAGCCTACATGTCATGGATCCAAGGACAACCCAAAAGAATGTTATATGCAAGTGGGATGTCCAATACTTGGAAGCTAATATCTTTCGTGACAGGATCCACTCAAACAGGCAGCGTGACAAGACCTTTGGAAGATCTTTCCACTTCATCATAAGCTTTTATAGTAATCTTCTTCTTAGAATCCACAGAAAATTCTGACAAACCCAACTATTGTATGACATTGAAAGAAACAATATTTAACCCTGCATCATTGTCTATCAGGACTCGGTGGACACGGGTATAATAGACTATAACTTCAATGTGTAAAGCTAGATTATGAGGGTGAGCAATAGATATGTCATCTTCTACAGAAAAGGAGAGAGATAGCGGAGATGAAATGTGGTTGACCATAGCCTGAAATTGATTTGGATCAATGTCATTGGGAACATGTGTTGTACGTAGAGCCTCATCAAGAATCTCTCTATGCGAAGGGGATATCTGAAACAACTCAAGGATAGACATCTGAGCTGGTGTCTTTTGCAAATGTTGGACAAGATCATAGCTAGGGGTGGCTGAAGGAGCTGCTTGTTTGGAAGGCAAAGCTTGCTTGGGATCTTGCGCAATTTTAAGGACAATCTTGGCTTGCCCCCTAGTAACAACATTCAGTGTCTCACTTTGGGAAGATGAACTACCACGTGTTTGCAAGACCAACTTTGGCTTACCATAATTGGCTTTATTATCATCTTGAGATCTCATAATTAGAACACTCTCAATAAGTTGTACCATGTTGATCATGGGTGTATCAGAAGTATATGTATAGTTGATCTTTGCATCATGATTCTTCTTATGTGTTTGAGAGGTTTCCCCCTTATCATGCTTAGGTAGAGGATCTTTGAAAGCTGTGTGATCAGAATTTTTAGTTAAGCCATCAGTGGAGATTGTGCCATTCTCAATAAGATCCTGAATATCATCCTTAAGCCTAAAAAAATTATCTGTACGATGTCCCTTATTTCTGTGATAATGGTAGTAATGATCCTCTCTCCACCAATTAGGCTTATTTATTGGATCCCAGTTACCAGGTTTATCAGGAAGTGTAAGATATCCATTGTCAACCAAAGTCTTAAGGAGCACATCATAAGGTTCTACCAACTTGGTATAGACTCACTTTCGAAATGACTTCTTAGGCTTATCTACATATTGAGGTTTAGAAGCATTGTGAGTGTTGCTAGCTTCTTGTTGTTTTGCTACATAGATAACATTGGAGAGATTGAAAGTGGGCTCTTTAACTTTAGAAGCATCAACAACCCCATCATTAACAACATACTTGTTTTTATTCCAAGGTTTGTTCTTGTCTTTGCCATTGCCTTTAACATCTTTATTAATAACAATATCCCCTTTTCTTATAGCTATATCCTCAATTCGATATGCACTTTCAACCATGTCATTGAAAGAGGAGAATAGTTGCTTCCTTAGATCATAAAATAGCTCAGGCACAAGTGTGTTGACGAAAATGTCAATCTTTTCTCTTTCAGCTAGTGGATGAGGATATCTAGAATACAATGACCTCCAATGTTGTAAGTAAGTTACAAATGGCTCACCTTGATGTTGTCTTAGATTACCGAGATCTATCATGGTGACAGGTTGTTGGATGTTGTAAGAATAATGCTGGGTAAATCATTGAGCCAACTCATCAAAAGTCTTAAGAGGTGGTGTCAATTTCGCAAACCATTCTAAAGCTTGGCCTCTTAAGCTTCGAGGGAACAATCGTAGAAGAAATGTGTCTTCATGAAGGAACTCCATGCTAAGAGCGTAAAAGTGATGGACATGGTCATGGGGGTCACCATTTCCATCATACTTGTCATATTTGGGAACCTCAATATCCCTAGGAAATGGGGCCATGTATAGACTTTTATCAAAAGGAAGAGCACAAATTGATTCTACAAAAGAGACCTTTGGAGGCTCTCTTTATAATGCCATTTGGGTAAGGCATTGATTTGTCCAATGTAATTCTTCTTGAAGAACTTCCAATTCAGTTGGTACTCTTTGTTGGACAATTTGTTTGACATCATAGCCAGGAGGAAGCTTGTATCCTCTAGAAGTCATATATTGAAAATATTGATCGCCATTACGCTCTAAAAGCTTATGCATCATTCATTGGAAATCCACATCTTGTTCACATCTCATAAGATCCTCACTAGAAATCTCATCATTAGCCTCTGCTTCATGTTGAGAGGGAGGAGGTCTAGGAGGTGAAGATTGCATAGCAAAAGTTGGCCTTGGAGGAGATCTTGGTGGCATGTTGTTGCCATTGTTGCCATTTTTAAAAAGAGGTTTATGCTCATGATTACTAGTCTCAGGTTGCTCATGAAATGTCCCTCTATAAGCCATGCACCTAGTAGCATCCATCCTTTTTTGATTGTGTTCTTTTTCTAAGCGTGCTTGGTTATCCTTACGCTCAAAGTGTTCTTGCAAGAGTTGGAATTTTTCTTGTTCAGTCAAAGTGAGTGAGACACTGTCTGTGTTTTGGGGGTCTTGAATGTGGAAAAGAGGAAACCTCTTTTGTACCACGGTGTAGCCTTAGATTTCTTAGATTGGTTAGAACTAGAACTACCATTGCTAATGGGTGCTTTGGAACGTCTAGTTGGAGAAGGTAACTATGTATAATTGAATGGAGGGTGATTCTCCTGCTTAAACTAAGACCAAGTTGTAACCGGCATGAAAAGAGATGTTGGTCAACTAATAGAATGAGACAAAGTTTCTCAAATTTGAGATAAGCAAAGCTAATAAATATCACTTGTCAAAGTAGAACAATAGAGAGATTTCTTGTCAAAAGTGCTCAAGCACTTACAGCAATCAATTGACTAAAGCCAAGGAGCGAGCAAGAAGCTCAATAAGCAAGTAGCTAGAGAGGTAACTGTGATGCGACAAGTGATCAAGAGTAGCATTTGTTAGATTCAAACCCAATAGTTTTAACTCATCTATTTTAGTCTAGAAAAAATCTAAGCATGTAGATAACAGATTAGTTTCAAGTAAGAATAGAAAAAGACACTCTACGCCAGGTTAAAGTGCAAGTTTAGCAACTCTGAATTACAGCAATGACAGGACAATAGAAAGATTCTAGGTGATACTTTCCAGGTAGATAGGAGAATAGTTCTCAGTTAGGCGATACTTCACCTCAAGCCAGATGATAGACTGCAGTATGGCTGGGCGATAGACTCTAGGCTAGCCGGGCGATAGTCCAACAGGAGTGAACTATTGTGCAATATATCTCAGCAAAGCATGTGATAAAATAGTAGGGCGCAAAGTATCATGTGATATTTCACAGTAAGGCGTGTGATACTATGGTAGATTTGTACAATGTTTTGACTAGTGAATAAAAAAATCTCAGTTTTAAAGTGTTTTGATCGATTTCAAAGATTGGATAGTGCAATTTCTCAGTTTCACGGATAGTAACAGCAAGTAAAAGACAAGTTTGCAAACAGTATAGGATCAAACATGTCATAGAACACTTGAAACAAGGGCAAAAGCAACCTTGCCAAGACAAGCACTTGTGATATCAAAATAGAAAATCTTATGAATGCTACCATTCATTTGAATGTTGAGAACGTTTACACTGGTATAGCATAATTGAAGACAATTCAAGCAATTACTACCTAGAAGGACAAGGCTCATTTCTTAGCAACGTGGCCCACAACTTGATGCTCCCTTGCCTCACACCAAGTGGTTTCCCACAAGAGATATTGGCGTTGTCATGGAAGTGTAAAAAACACAACCAAAGGAACACATATGGTGAGTGTCTTGGGGTGATCCGGGTTATTCCACTTGGATCAATCCTTGCACCAAAAGGCTAAGTGGGAAAAATAAGGTGGCCTCTATCTAATGGTTCATAGTAAAGATTTCCGTTCATAACACCCCTCTTGCTCCTCATAAAGGACTAGGACCTCTCGGCCTCAAGAGTACCTTAAGCATTCTTGCTCAATGCTTTCCCCATGGTCGCAATCCCATGAGCTACTCACATCAAGAAAAGACAAGTGTTATGTCTACCAAGGTTTTGTGTCCTCGATAGCCTTGAGATTATACTGAGTTGGAATCACTCGCCACCAAGGAAAATGATGACAAGGTTGTCCCCACTTGGGTCGTTCCTCTTGATTGCTCAAGAGCAGGCCTGCTAAAGGATCCTAAGCTAAACATAGAGTGGATGATTTTTGAGGTTCAAGGTTTTTGATTCACCACAAGGGTGAAGAGCATACTCCCCTATCTCAAAAACTTCTCCCAAACACACCAAGCAAAGATCTAATTACCCCCTTGCTTTCAAAATCCCAAGATGGGTCAAGATTTCTGTTTCACCACAAAGGTGAAGAGCATACTCTCCTACCACCTCAAAATTCCTACAACAAGGTATTAAGTGCCTATGAAATGAAACAACTAGTATATGCCGCACTTAATAAAGAAAGCAATTAAACAAGCACTTGATTTGGTTTTTATGCTTAGGGCAGCCCTGCAAAAACATTAGTAGCCCTCTTTGACATGCGTTCTTTTGGAAAATTTCAAGCAATGAGAGCACCTACAAGCACAACTTGTTAGCTCCATAATGGTTAGCACATCAAAAATTAGATAATCTGCATGTAAAATAGCTAACCAAATGATAAAATCTAAAAATGAAAACATCATGGTTGGATTAGGCTCAAAAAGACCTTTCCAATGATATATCACACTTAAACTTTTGATACCATTTGCAAAATTTCAAAAAAAAATGGGCACCCATTTTCCAAAGAAAATAGCTCACTATCAGGGACAAGCGATATACCTTAGACTTCACCAGTATCATGCGACATAGTTTCCTGTATCCAGGCGATATACCTCAGTCCGGGCGATATACTGCACAATAAGCGAGCGATGCTTCGCACTACACCAGGCGATATACCTTAATACTGGCGTGCGTTTCTTCTCTGACGTGAAGTGTCGCACGGGTATAGTTAGGTATATTACATGATATATCTGAGAAGTATCATGCGATACTCTGAGACAGAAAATTAGAGACTGCAAAATTTTTGAAAAAAAATCCAAAAAATGACGAAAATGCAAGAAACTAAAGGACAAAGCCTATCTGCTCTGCCCCACGGTGGGCGCCAAAAATGTACACACTAAAATGGTGCACTTCTATGGATCATTACATGCAAGGAAAATCAAGAATGAGCCCTCACAAATCGATCCATAGCTCCCTAGGCATGGAGTGCAAGGGTTTTAAGAATGCTCTCAGCTAGAGCTATTTAGCCTATAACTTTGCTAGTAAACCATGCACTAGGAGATTCAATGAAGACAAGGGAAAGAATGCCAATATCCTCAAGAATCAAGAATGAAAATGCAATGCAATGCTATGCTAGAAATGGAAATGCAAGCTAAGCTATGAAAGGAAATATGCAAGTGTTACAACCCAAGCTAATTAATCTATGTGAGCTAATCTAGAGCATAGAAATGAAGTTAATCTAAGAAAGCATAAATATGAAACTAAGCTAAGAATGCAAGAATGAGATGTAAATGCTAAGAATGCTCCAAATCTTCAAAAGCTCCAAAGTGACCTAGAAATCCTACAGCATAAAATTAGCATAAAAATTTGGGGATCTAGAATGAAGAAGAGAGCTCTCCTTTTAAAGGAATTGCAAAGAAATGGACCATGGAGATTAAGAGGCAAAATATTTAATCAATGGTGGAGCTTGAAAGAGGAGAAATCCATGTGCACAAATATCCTCCAATGGGAAAATAAGAGTTGACTTTTGTGTCCATATGAGACAAAAAGTGAGTTTTCCCTTTTTATAAGAATAATGCTTTATTTGTGCAACTTAGGATAAGAGGAAAAGTGGGGGCTTTTTATTTATTAAAAAGGGAGGAAATATTCCTTTTAAATAAATAAAAACTTAGGATAAGATGGGTAGCCCATAGAAAATAATCAAATAAATGATAGGACTAGGATTTGATCAAGAATAAGCAATTAGTGATTTTAGCAAAAATGCTAGCAAGGGGCTAATAGTCTAGATGACCATTTTTAGGTGTATACATTGAGTAGCCACATTCACTAGGCAGTTCAAATCCATCTTTCCAATTGCGTTGTTTCCTTGTGTGGTTCACAATGGGACATAAGTTCTCATTGGATGAGGCAATCACACCCTCTTCTTTCTCTTTTCTAGAGATGTCTCCCTTATTGTAATCTTGGAGTTGACAAAGACTTGAGTCCCTAGGGGCTTGAATTGTCCTTTGTCCCTTTGATTTCAATAATATTATCTGTTTCATTGTGATCTCCCTAACCAAGAGTTTGCATCGAGTCCTTACTCTTGCTACAGTGGGGGCTAAATGCATCATTGGAAAATAGAAGCACTTCCATTTAGGATTGATTTATCCCCCTAAGTAAGTGGTCTAGGATCATATCAAACACCTTGAATGGGTCTTTGACTTGGACCTAGCTTTTTTTCTCATGTTCTACTTCTCTTTCCACCTTTTTCCAACCTATTTCTAGCACCTAATCCTAAGGATTTTGGATTCTTGACCTTAGGGTCAAGGTCAACTTTCTGGGTCAATGTCAAACTCAACCTTGACCTAGGTCAAATTTGACCTCGACCCTAACCCTGGGTCCATATTTCAAGCTCTGTAAGTTTCTGGATGTTAGGTTTCAGAAAGATTATTTTCCCGCTTCCGGGTTAGCTATTTCGGGTTTCAAAACATTAAAATTTTAAATGATATTTAAATTAGGTCCACTACCAAGATTAAATGCTTGAATTAGAATTTAATTATCCTATGTAGGCCTCTCTAGAACTTTGTGCCTTAACTTGTAGAAAAGGAACCCTTCCTCTCTCATTTTCCATATCAATCTTTTTATAATCTGTCAAGCAAGTGAAATCAAGTTATCAAGCAATCATCAAGAAACAAAGAAGGATAAAGAAAGAATTCAAGAATTCATTCATCTCCAAGAATTCAAGAATTCAAGATCCAATTCATCAAAGAGATCCACTGGTAGCCATTGAAGGATTCAATCTCTATGGAGCCCCTTTGTTGAAGATTTATCCATCCATTTCCATTCAAGCTTCTTGCTATTCCAAGATCTATTCAAGATTGGTGTTGAAGATCTAATGCAATTGATTTGAGACATCCTACATAAAATTATACATTCATTTGGAGCATCTATACTTGTGGATTCAAGGATTTGAACCCTCCACAAGGGTTTCAACATAATCAAGGTAAATTGTTTCATTTACTTTGTTTATTGCTGTAATTTCAATTACATTTCAAGGTTAATTCAAAAATCAAGGCTTGACCAAGGAAAAATCCTCATCCAACAAACAAAACCCTTTTTCTTGTAGGTAGAGGTGCGGGACAATGAATCACAGATTAGATCTAAGTACCCTTCTTGGCAAACTTTCAGGATCCGTGAACATAATTTCTTTCAGAATAGTGCAGGTCAAGGTCGACATAAAGGGGTAAGATTGTGCCTTGGGGTAAGATCTTACCCCTGTGTTGGGTTAAGGTTGACCTTTCTTAGAAAAGTAGAAGGTTTTTGGGTTTTCTTTGTCTCTATGTTTCTAGGCTAGATCCCATTGTAGATTTTTTTGAAATTGAGTACAAACACCAAAAAATAGCATTTTCCAGATCTATCATATTTTGAGATTAGTATTTGTCTTCAATTTAGTTAATATTTCAATACATCATTTCCATAAGGGAATATAAGGTTGTCTCCTTTCTCCATATTCTCTATAGATTGATTCATTTATGCATTAATCAACTTCTTGTGGTTAATCAATTTTGATCTCTTCTTTGCGAATTTGGGTTAAGAAGAAGATCTTACCTTCTCCAATCCCATATATCATACAATTACATCTTCATCTCTCCATTTTCACATCAAAACATTATCTCTCTTTCCATATGTTACACCCATTACCTATTATTGATGGGTATGTCCAGGATCATGGTATGCCAAAAAGTGGAGATGTGAAAAAGAAGTCCTGATTGATAGACTCTTTGAAAAACAACTATAACTTTCAAACAATATAAAATTTTTAAATCTGAAATATACATCACATTGTATGCTACACCTAATATAATAATAATAATAATAATAATAATAATAATAATAATAATAATAATAATAATAATAATAATAATAATAATAATAATAATAATAATAATAAATTTATAAAAAAAAATTGTTTCAATTTGATGAAGTTTAGACAAGTTAAGGTGATCAGAGATGAGAGGTTTTATATTCAGGGAAATTTGTACTAGAAAAATCACAATTAATTATTTACATGGAAAAACATACAAAAAAAATGCATCACATCCATACATGAGTCTACTACTTTTATATAGAATCTTGTAAAAAACTATTATCAGTTGATTTTTTTAATGTGGTTAGACATACACCTACTTGTTATCTTTCTAGTCTTTGATTGATAGACTTATTGAAAAATAACTATAACTTTGAAATTGTATAACATTTTTGAAATCCAAAATATGTGTCACATTATATGATTTTCCTACTACAAGAAGAATATTTTTTTTTTTTAATTTGATAAAGTTTAGACTAAGTTAATGTGGGCAGACCCGAGATTTTTTATATTCTATAAAAGTTGTAGAAGAAAAATTATAATTAATTATTTACATGGAAAAAAATTACAAAAAAATATGTGTCACATCTGGACATGAGTCTACTACTTATATCTAGAATCTTGGAAAAAACCAATTATCATTTGATTATGTTTAAGGTGGTCATACATACACCTACTTCTTTTTTTTTTCTTAAATTTGTGTACTACTACATTGAAATTTGAAATTTTCAACATAAAGAATAATTGTTTTTCAAAAAGACCTACTATCTTAGAAACTAAATTCAATTTTCTACAGATTCTCTTCTTACATATTTTTGATATAATGTTTATAACTTGTTCAACTTTTTCTATCAACTTGCCTATACCTGATTTTATGAATTTTCATTGCCACTTAAGGGCCTAGTTTGGCATAGCATGATCCTGAACATAGCCTGACATGATGCACAAAATTATGGAAGAATATGTGGATGACACATTAGCTAAATCAAATACTAAAGATACACACTTTACTGACTAGGACAAAATCTTCACTAGAATGGAACACTTAAAATTAAGGCTTAATTTAACAAACTGTGCTTTTGGTTTCACTTTTGGTAAACTACTTGGATACATAGTCTCAGCACATGGAATTCAGATGGATCTGGCCAAAGTCAAAGAAATTATGGAAATTCAACCACCAAGAAACATCAGTCAAATGAGGATATTATAGGGAAAACTGCAATATATCAAAATAGTTATCTCTCAGCTAGCTAAAAAGGCACAACCCTTCACAAAGACTTTTCATAAAGGTGTCACTTTCAAATAGAATGAGGATTACAAAATAAACTTCCAACAAATCAAACAATACCTGGAAAATCCTCCAATATTGATTGCTCCTACTCCTGGAAGGCCCTGTTTACTCTACATTTTGACTACTGATTCTTCTTTGGGATCCTTTCTCGCACAACATGATGATCAAGGATGTGAAAGATCTATTTATTATATCATCAAAACACTGGTCTCTTATGAGATTAACTATACAGTAATTAAAAAACTATGTCTAGCAGTAGTATTTGCTTCTCATAAGTTTAGGCACTATATGTTGGCCTACTCAACAAAATTGATTGCAAAATAGATCCTCTCAAGTACCTATTGAATAAGGCAATACTAACATGATAGTTAGGTAAATGGGTAATGACACTCAGTGAATTTGACATCACATATGTTGACCAAAAACCTATCAAAGGAAAATTGTGGTAGATCATTCAGTAAATGCACCTCTACAAGATCTACATCCCCTTGTCATTGAATTTCCTAATGATTCCATCTTACACTTGACTCAACATCCCTAGAAGATGTACTTTGATGGCTCATTTACACAAAAAGGCGTTGGTGTTGGTGTTTTGTTTATTTCACCACAAGGATAAAAGATCCATAAAGCATACAAGATGATTTTTCCATGCACAAAAAATGTGGCAAAATATGAAGGATTCACTAATGGACTCAAACTAGCTATTGAGTGGAAATAGAAGAACTCCATGTCTATGGTGACTCCAAGGTAGTAATCAACCAAGTTACTAGTGAATTCAAAATCAAAGATGACAAACTATTACCATATAAACATTTGGTTGATGACTTGAAGAAATACTTTGTATTCATCACTCTTAAGTAGTTATTACATGCAGAAAATAGAGCAGTTGATGTCATGACTACCTTAGCCTCAATGCTACAACTTGAAGAGCACCAGTTCCACTATAACTTCTTGGTGGAAGAAATCGCATTCCTTGCCTCTGAATCACCTTGTTCCAAAATTGTCTACTCCATTGCTTCTAACACTTATCGATATAGCCAAATTTATTACCACCTTTGACATCAAAACATCCTGAAGGCCTATCCAAAAATAAAATAAGAAAACTCATAAGGAGTGCATCTTGGTATTTACTCATTGCCTATGACTTGTCCAAGATAATTTTAGATGGTACTCTTCTTAGCTTTCTAGAATGTGATGAATCCAACAAAGCATTAAGAGAAGTCCATGATGTTATTTGTGGGTCTCAATTGAATGGTCTTTCCCTGGCTAAGATACTCTTAATAGCTGGATACTATTGGTCTACTATGGAAAAGGATTCTATTCAATTTGGTAAGACCTTTCAAAAATGTTAGTTCTATGGAAATCTCATATATGTTCATGCTTGAGACTTGCTTCCTTTCATTACTCATTGGCCATTTTAACAATGGGATTTTGACCTTGTGGGATAGATCTATCCTTCATCTTCCAATGGCCATAAGTTCATCATAATAGATACTGAGTACTTTACCAATTGGGTTGAAGTTGTTCCCCTCATTAAAGAAACATGAAAGAAAATCATTATGTTCATCCTCCATTACATCATTTGTAGATACGGGATCCCATCCTCGATTGTTACAGACAATGGAGGATCATTCAAAAATAGTGACATTAAGGATAGTTCAAAAACAAAACCAAAAAAGCAAAAATTCTCAAAAATTCTTAGTTGCTCATAGCTTTCTTGCATTCTTAGTTTACTTCATTTCTTATCATAATCTTGCATTGTTAATATAGTTTACTTTCTTGCATTACTTCATATCATAATCTCTTGCAGTCTCATTCTAGAATACTAGTTGTTTGCATTCATTCTAGCTTAATCTCTCATTCTAGCTTAAATATTGCATTCTAATTTCTTTCTAGGTTTGCATTTTCATTTTAATCTTCCATTTTGGAGTTGGCAAGTCAATAATCCTAATGTCAATTTTATGAGCATCATGAGAAGGATTAAACTCGCTTAAACTAGGAAGCTATAAGCTACTTCTTGATAATTTATTCTGCATGGATTCTCTCAAGTGTAATGGTTTTAGGGATACATTAAGGGGTACTATATTTAAGAAATTTAAGATAAAATTTTAATTTGGAGTAGGTGAGAGAGAATGGATGTTTCATTAGAATAATTTACATAACAATATATTAAATATGAAGTGGGGAGTAATTTTTTGTTTAAAACAAACATGAAGACAATCTGTTATAATATGCATTATGAAAATTATTTTAGGTAAATTCTTATAAAAAGCATCACTCACAATGAAGAAATTTACAGTAAGTCTATATAAATACAAACATAACAAGAACTTATATATTGTAGTGTCTATATTCGTGTCTTCCCCTCATAATAGCTCTCATGCATATATCACTATTTGTTATTCAAATAATATGGAAAAATATAGTACATAAGGTTTAAATTGTACAAACATCAATTTCATGATCATTTCTATAGTCCGTTAGAATTGAAATAAATAATATTATTGATCTTCTTTCTCATCCATCGACATACGATTACAACAATTACAATAATCATGTTTACAACTTAGTAATTTGACTCAAAGAACTTAAATACACTTACATGTGTTGTCACCACTAGAGGAGAATAATATTACAATAATAACATATGACACAATCATTTAGCTTGTCTCTTGATATTTCAAGCCTTTAGAATTCAGTCGCAAGTATGAGAACATCATTTGCATGTTTTTTCTCTAATCATAGATGAACGATCCTCTACCTACCTTTCTACTATAAATAATTACCCTTTCACAAAAGTAGTAAACCTAGATAATATTATGATTTTCATGTTGATTGAATGCTAGTATTGTGCTATAATACATTCCTCTCATGATACATATCATTAAAATAAATCCTTAGACATTGTAAACATACTATGCACTTGTACTAGTACTTATTATAGTACCTACTATCGTCAACTATTATCTCCATAAACTGTTCCATTCACCAACACCAAGTACTACTTCACCACTTCCTTCAATTATTCGGTTCACTAGGATAATCCTATTAGATTAAAAGTCACTCCCATCGTGGTTCCCATATTGCCAGTTGTCTTACTAGATCACGGACATGTAGAGTTTATAACAGTACACCCAATTTTTAGTGGCCGCCAAGAGAAGGATCTGATGTATGCTAAGGTTAGAACTAAAGTGAACTGGACCAAGGTCAGCCCATTCCACCATAGTACATAGTTTAAGACCCACACGTCTTCTATCACATGGGCTCTAATAATGCTCCGATTTTCTTTTGACTATATTATTCATAGATTAAAACTTAAATTCATGTTATAAATTTTAATTAAATTCCAGATTTTAATTAGTTAATAATATAGTCTGTTAGTTGTGGGTAGCTTGGATAGCTGTTTGTCCATACCCCGTATTTAGTAAATAATTGTTTATTGGTTAGTGTGAGGACAATTATTTATTAAATTAAATGATTTCTTTTTTGACACCTAGGTAACTAATTGGTTAGGTTGGTTAGGGTGTTAATAATCTCAGTCGTTGATTAAGGTTAATCTCGGTCATTCATTTTCAATGAGATTAGTATATAAGGAGGTCATAGGGGCATTTGGAGAACACACCATCTCAAGTTTGAGAGCATTTGCAGTGAGTGCAAATGTGTTTGCAGTGATAGCAAACAAGTCTTGTAGTGTTAGCAAGAGATGTAGTGATAGCATTGGGGATAGCAGTGGAGGAATATCAATAGGAGGAATTGGGAGATTGTTTGAGTTCTGCCAATGAGAGGCAAGGAATTTTGTATCTCTTAATTTGCTGAAGTTTAATATATTTCTCATCTGCAGTACTAGTTTTCCCCTTGGGGTTTTTCTAGGGACAATTGTCCGAAAATATTGTGTTGATTGTGTTGCTTATTTCTTTCCGTGTATTTTATTGGTGAAGTTGCAGTTGTGTTATTTTTCAATATTAGCTGTGAATTTATTTTCAGTAGTTAAATAATCTTTATAAGATAGGAGATTAATAATCAGTGACTACAATAGAATTTTCACATGGTATCAGAGCTAAGTTGAGGGTAGAAAAAGTTTACTCTAGGAAGGAAAGAAATTAAGGGTTTATAAAGCCTAGTTTGACCTCTTTCGAGTTATTTCTTTATTTATTTGAGATGGTTGTAGTTGGTTTGAGAGATTAGGAAAGATTGGATGGTGCTTCAAATTTTGGTGTCTGGAAAGCCAGAATTTCTTTATTGCTCAAAGATAATGGTATCAAGGAGTATGTTACCACTGTTGTAGTGTACCCTCAGATACAACACAGCTCACAACATACAAGAAGGATGATGCCAAGGCAAGGAGGATAATCCTTGATGGTGTCAAGGATCATATTGTTCCACATATTGTAGAGTTAGATACTACAAAGAAGATGTGGGATGCCATTCTGAATCTGTACCAGAATGCTACCACCAACCGAAAGTTGATTCTCAGAGAAAAGTTGAAGAATACTTGGATGATTAAGGGAGAAGACATCACAGGTTACCTCACTAGGCTTAGACTTGTCAAGGATGAGTTAGCAATTGTTGGAGATAGCCCCAGTGATGATGAGCTAGTCAGAATAGCCCTAAATGGGTTTACTAAACAATGAGATGTCTTTGTTCAAGTTGTTAGTGGATGAGACACCTTACCGAGTTGGGATCGACTGTGGAGTGATTTCACTTAAGAGGAGTTTAGACTTAGTCTTGTCAATGGAGCCAACACCAAGAGTTAGAAGAGTGAGGTGGAACAAGAAAACATTTCCCTAGTGGGAAAGGGAAAATCGAAGAAGGGGTCTAGCAAAGGATCAAGCTCACAAGGTGAGAAGAAGAAGAAGGACCTATCTAAGGTCAAGTGCTTTAGTTGTCACAAGTTTGGCCACTATGTCAGTGATTTCCCAGAAAGGAAGAAGAATGAAAATAAGGGTAAGAAGCAAGTGGCAGCTTCAGCAAGTGTAGATGAGCTCTCTAGTAGATTAGAAGATGAGTTCGCACTCATAGCTTGTATGATTAGCTCAACCTCATAGAGTGTTTGGTATATAGACAGTGAGGAACCATTTAATATGACAAGAGTTAGAGAGTACTTCTCCAGTTATAAGGAGGAGAGTACCAGTACCTAGATTTATATGGGAAACTTGTCCAAACTCAACTCAGTTGTGAAAGTGACTATTTAGTTTCAGAGGGAGAATGGGAAGATTATTCCCATTCGTGATGTTTTACATGTGCTAGGATTAGGTATGAATTTGATTTCTATATCTGTTCTTCAAGATAGAGGGTATAATGTACTTTTTAGAGAGACACGTGTTGATCAAGCACAAGGATTGGAAATCACCTATATCTATTGGAGTTAGGAGCAGTCATCTTTATAGGTTGCAGTTTGATACTCCTAAGGCACTCATGAGAAATAGTAATCCTAGAGATCTTGGAGAGCTATGGCATAGGAGGATGGGCCATATACATCATGGAGCACTTAAATTGCTTCGTGAGATAGTGACAGGTGTTCCTAAGGTGAGCACAGAGCATGATGATGTATGTAAGGGATGTGTGTTGAGGAAGTTTGCAAAAGCATCTTTTCCAAGGATTGACACCAGATCTAAGGGTGTTTTTGATCTAGTACATTCAGATGTAGGTGGATCAATGTCAATGAAATCTCTCAGAGGATATGAGTACTATGTTACTTTTATTGATGATTTCTCCAAGAAGACCTAGATATACTTCTTGAAGACCAAGGTTGAGGTTTTTAGTCACTTCCAAGAGTTCAAGGCTCTTGTGGAGAACTTGACAGGAAGGAAGATAAAGGTTCTTTGATTAGATAATGGAGGTGAGTACAAAGGAAATGACTTCTAGGAGTTCTATACTAGGGAAGGAATCAAGAGAGAGTGGATTGTTCCTTATAATCCATAATAGAATGGAGTTGCTGAGAGGAAGAACCAGTCCATATCAGAGGTAGCAAGGGCTATGCTAGATGACCAGGATATGCCTTGCTACTTATGGGCAGAGACATGTAGTACAATAGTGTACATACAGAATAGGGTTTCACATAAGGTACTAGGGAAGATGACACCAGAGGAGGCTTTCACAGGGAAGAAGCTAGATGTCAGTCACTTCAAGATATTTGGAAGTTTGGCATATTGCCATATTCCAGGTGATACACGTACAAAGTTAGATCAGATTGCAGAGAGGGGGTACATTGTTGGGTATAGTGAAACCTCAAAGGCATATCGGATATTTATTCCAGGGACTAAGAGGATTATAGTCAGACGTGATGTCAAGTTCATGGAGGACAAGGCATTTAGGAGGTCTAGAGATTTTCCAGCAGAAGATCAGAGTGAGCAGCCAAAAAAAGCTCCAGGGGTAGCTCAACTAAGTCAAGTGAGGCAAAGCTCGAGTACAGTTATTAGTACTAGCATAGACTCAGATGGTGAGAGTTTTTAGAGTATGGAGCAATTGGTGCAGCAGGATATGCATCAAGAAGACATAGAGGTTGATATCTCATCCTCTATAGTTGGTAGCAGGAATTGTGAGGTTCAACAAAGGGATACTCAGGAGTTAGTGGGAGCTCCTAGGAGGAGTACAAGAGAAAGGAGACAACCAGCCAAGTTCAATGATTATGTGGCTTTAGTTAGCTAGTTGGTAGATAGTGAGCCTTCTAGTTATCAGGATGCTACACAACATCAGGTGTGGCGAGATGCAATGGTTGATGAATATACCTCAATAATGCATAATGATGTGTGGGAGGTAGTGCCTAGACCAATAGATAGGGTAGTGGTTGGATCATGCTAGATCTACAAGATCAAGCATGGTGAAAATGGTAGCATCAAAAAATAAAAGGCAAGGTTTGTGGCAAAGGGTTTCTCTCAGAAGGAGGGAATAGACTATGAGGAGACATTTGCTCCTATGGCCAGGTATACTTATATATGAGCTGTGATCTCATTTGTAGCACAGATGGGATGGAAGATCCATAAAATGGATGTCAAGATAGCATTCCTCAATGGTGAGTTGAAGGAGGAGGTATACATAGAGCAACCAGAAGGCTTTGTAGCACACAGTAAAGAGATCCACATGTGCAGATTGAACAGAGCTTTATACGGACTCAAGCAAGCTCCTAGAGCATGGTATGAGTGCATTGATACTTAGTTGCAAATAATGGGCTTTGTGAAGAGTGAGGCAGATGCTAACCTCTACTACTTGGTGGTTGGGGGTGAGATTCTCATTCTTGTTCTATATGTGGATGACTTGTTTCTAACAGGTTCACTAGGGCTCATAGAGGAGTGCAAGAAGGACCTTGCAACAGAGTTTGAGATGAAGGATTTGGGACTTATGCACTACTTTCTAGGCATGGAAGTGTGGCAGATAGATGGAGAGATTTTTCTTGGAAAAGGGAAATATTGCATTGAAATCTTGAAGAGATTCAGGATGGAAGATTGCAAAGCCATGTCTACACCCATGATCATGAATTGGAGGAAGGTGGATACATCTAAGGAGAAGGATGTAGATCCCAGCTTATATAAGCAATTGATTGGTTCGCTTATGTATTTGGTCAACACTAGGCCAGATGTAGCCTTTGCAGTGAACTCTCTTAGTCAGTTCATGATGGAGCCAAAGAGAGTGCATTGGATAGTGGTGAAGCATGTGCTTTGATATTTGCATGGTACAGTTGAGTATGGGATCAGATACGTTCGAGGTGAAGGTATCAAGTTGATAGGCTATACTGATGCAGATTGGGCAGGCTGTACAACAGACAAGAGAAGCACTTCAGGGTGTTGTTTTAATTTGGGATCGAGAGTTGTCTCTTTGTTCAATAGGAAGCAGAAGTCTGTAGCTTTGAGTTCTGTAGAAGTAGAATACATAGTAGCTAGCATGGCGATGTGTGAAGCTATATGGCTTTGGAAGTTGCTAGTAGTCTTGTTTGGTCAGAGAGTTGAGACTACTATGATACATTGCAACAATTAGAGTTGCATCATGTTGTCTGAGAAACCAGTGTTTCATGATAGGTCTAAACATATAGACATCAGGTATCACTTCATCAGGGATTGTGTACAATGAGGGATTGTTCAACTATAGTACATACCTACAGAGGAGCAGGTAGTAGGCATTCTGACAAAGGCATTAGGGAAGGAAAAATTCATCTTCTTCAGAGATAAGTTAGGTGTCGTGCAGAATAGCTTCCTCGCTAAGAGGGAGTGTTAGTTGTGGGTAGCTTGGATAGTTGTTTGTCCATACCCCGTATTTAGTAAATAATTATTTCTTGGTTAGTGTGAGGATAATTATTTATTAAATTAAATGATTTCCTTTTTGACACCTAGGTAACTAATTGGTTAGGGTTGGTTAGGGTGTTAGTAATCTCAGCTATGGATTAAGGTTAATCTCAGCCGTTCATTTTCAATGAGATTAGTATATAAGGAGGTCATGGGGCATTTGGAGAACACACCATCTCAAGTTTGAGAGCATTTGCAGTGAGAGAAAATGTGTTTGCAGTGATAGAAAATGAGTCTTGCAGTGTTTGCAAGAGACGCAGTGATAGCATTGGGGATAGCAGTGGAGGAATATCAGCAGGAGGAATTGGGAGATTGTCTGAGTTCTTCCAATGAGAGGCAAGCAATTTTGTATCTCTTAATTTGCTGAAGTTTAATATATTTCTCATCTGCAGTACTGGTTTTCCCCTCAGGGTTTTTCCAGGGACAATTGTCCGAAAATATTGTGTTGATTGTGTTGCTTATTTATTTTTGCATATTTTATTGTGAAGTTGCAGTTATGTTATTTTTCAATATTAGCTGTGAATTTATTTTCGGTTGTTAAATAATCTTTATAAGATAGGAAATTAAAAATTAGTGACTGTAATAGAATTTTCACACAGTCAAAAGTACATCCTGAGTGGAGATTAAAGAATACTTTCTCATTCTTAGTAAGAACCTCTAATGCATCCACATTGCCACTTGTATATAATCTTTTACTAGCAGCCATCATAAAGAATTTTGTCAACACTCTCCATCCAAAGAAAAGAATTTCTTAATCGTCTTTAGTCTTTCTTCAAAGCACTCGTGGAGGCTAAAAAAAAAAGGTGGCTAGAAGCACCGACTAATAAAGGTCTTGGTCTCCTATTCCCAATATTCCATAGCAAAAGAATATGTTTGTCGTAATTGTTCAAAATTTGTTGCTTCTCATACCACTTATTTCAGGGTCCAAAAATTATATAAGTTAGACTATCATACTAATTCTTTCGTAGTGTTTTTAGATATGATTTTTTATTTTAGATTCATGGCTGAAATTATCATTTTGGCCATACAATTCATTATATTAATAGCACCACAAACCCAATCTACTTGAAAAATTTCATAGTGATACCAACAACCAATATGAGAAACTGAATTTAGCTCTAGAAATAGTTCTCCATTCAGGCCATACTACTATGAGCGTCTCCAATGTAGAAAAATATGGACAACATGATTCTACTGAGGTTATTCATCTTTTTTTTTTTTGTGTTTCCTTACTATTGATTACGAGCAATAGGAAAGATTGTAATGTATACAAAGGGCTTTCGTGCAAAAACCATTTTATTATTTATTCCTACGAATTTTGGGGAAAAACTAAGAAAGTCACAAGCCATGTTGCTAGTGCCACCCAACAAGAATTTGTTGTAAATAATTTGTTTTTCCAAGCATCCTGTCAACCTTACTTATTTTTAATTTAGAAAAAAAAAAGAATGTCTATTCTCCTTGTAATAACCGATTAGATTTTATATATGCTTATTAAATGATTTATATATGTCTTGTGTGTTTATTTGCATTTGTAGGTAGATCGGATGATCATTGCAACTGTAAATCCAAAAAGTGAGAAGAATAAGGATGAATGGTTGCAATTGCTAAAGTGCAAAGTCTCACTATAATGGGTAGAGTTGGTATTGATGGATGGGAAGAAAACTTGCTGGTTGGCCAATGTAAGTCAGTAAGCGAACAAGTAAGTGAGTATTTGGTTTCAATTGTGTATTATTTTAAATCATATTGTATAATTCATCATCAAGATGAATAATAAAATATGATTTGAATGGTCTTTCCCTAGCTAAGATACTCTTAAGAGCTGGATACTATTGGCCTGCTATGGAAAAGGATTCTATTCAATTTGGTAAGACCTTTCAGAAATGTCAGTTCTATGGAGATCTCATCTATGTTCATTCTTAAGACTTGCTTCTTTTCATTACTCACTAGCCATTTTAACAATGGGATTTTGACCTTACGGGATAGATCCATCCTTCATCTTCTAATGACCATAAGTTCATCATAATAGATACTAAGTACTTTATCAAATGGGTTGAAGTTGTTCCCCTCATTAAAGAAATGGGAAAGCAAATCATTATGTCCATTACATCATTTGTAGATACGGGATCCCATCCTTGATTGTTATAGACAATGGAGGATCATTCAAAAATAGTGACATTGGGGATAGTTCAAAAACAAAAAAGAAAAATGAAAAAATTCTTAGTTGCTCATAGCTTTTCTGGATTCTTAGTTTACTTCATTTCTTATCATAATCTTGCATTGTTAATATAGTTTATTTTCTTGCATTTCTTCATATCATAATCTCTTGCTTTTGCATTCTAGAATACTAGTTGTTTGCATTCATTCTAGCTTAATCTCTCATTCTAGCTTAAATATTGCATTCTAATTTCTTTCTAGGTTTGCATTTTCATTTGAATCTTCCATTTTGGAGTTGTCAAGTTACTAATCCTAATGCCAATTTTATGAGCATCATGAGAAGGATTAAACTCACTTAAACTAGGAAGCTATAAGCCACTTCTTGATAATTTCTTCTCCATGGATTTTCTCAAGTGTAATGGTTTTAGGGATACATTAAGGGATACTATATTTAAGAAATTTAAGATAAAATTTTAATTTGGAGTAGGTGAGAGAGAATGGAGGTTTCATTAGAGAAAATTATATAACAATATATTAAATATGAAGTGGGGAGTAAATTTTTTTTTTAAACAAACATGAAGAGAATCTGTTATAATATGCATTATAAAAATTATTTTAGGTAAATTCTTATAAAAAGCATCATTCACAATGAAGAAATTTACAATAAGTCTATATAAATACAAACATAACAACAGCTCTGTTGGAGCCAGAGTCCCTACCTATTGTGACAAGTCAAAGGAAAGAAATTATCATAATGACTGATCTGCAGAGAGTAGCTGCACTAAATGGAGTACAAATACTTACACAGATCTGGAGAGAAGAATATAGTAGAAAACACAAGTTTACAACACATTTAAAGATAAGAACTTGTCTCAGAACAACAAACGTACACTTCTATATTGGGGTTAAATGACTACTACCTTGTGCTCATGCTAAGTGTGCAAATGCTACTTAGATCAAATGAATTCTAGAATAACAACTCATTTTGTCTTAGATTAATCTATATTATTTCATAGCCATATGTATCACCAATGCAAAGAAGCATCCACTGGTTTGTACTTCTGTATTTGTTTAGTGCATGTTTCATTGCTTAGTTTTGTGGCAGCAGAAGTAGGTTTGTACAGGAATTTTCCATTGTAACTATTTGTCACATCTGTTGAAATTATTAATTGTGCAAGGTTTTACATATTTCAGTTTTTGGTATATGAAAGTAAATTATACTTAGTTATGTGGATATATGTTTGTACCATTGTGCTCTGATTTAGAACCATACTTCTTGGTAGTTCTGTTGTTCATTTTGTAGTTGTGCATCTCACAAATTCTTCTTCTCATCATGCTTTTTAATGATAGCTACATTCTTTGATTTGCATTATATTTTAAAGCTAATAACTATTAATATGAGTGATTTGCGGACAGTTAAAATGTGAAAGTGGTCCATACACACAAAATATGCTTGAGTGCTCCATCAACACACTTAGAAATGTTGAAATTATCTCTGTCCTCATTGGTGTTGGAAAAAGTCAAGAAATCACAGTTATAAACATAAAGGAGAGAGAAAATTTAAATAAACCCAAAGCTAAATTACACAATCTTTGTCAGCATCCTCACTGCGGCTAGCCTCCTTCCTGCGTTGGAATAGGGCACATACATCCCTCAAAACCTGATGTAATAGCAGTATAGAGCCCCATAATCCATAGATTGCGTACCTAGTCGAGTGGGTCATGAAACCGAGAGCAAATATAGTCACGACATCTGCAGCCAAGTAAGCTCCCCACACAACAAAATACAACACGTAGTTTTATGTACAATATCTAGGTGTTGTATTTACCAACGTGAAAGCTCTGATCACCCATAGAACCAGAATGTGCAACGAAAAGCCTGAAGAAAGAGATGGAAAACATTGACATGGAGTTGGAGAGCATTTCCAGCTGTCCATTGAAGCTGAACACAGACAAAATGGCTACCAAAGATGCAAGAGAAGTAAAAGTAGTGCTCAATATCAGGGCAACGGTCAATAATTTGTAATCCAAGACACAAAATCTGTAGCAAACAATCATGGAGTTGCAACAGATTATGGTTGTTCTGAATGTGTTCCTTCATAGTGCCAACAACCAGATGCCTGGATTGGTATAGTACTGTACAGGTCATTCTGTAGCAAAGCGCGATGCAAATCAAATTACATATGTAAAGAGCACATTGTGCTAAGAAAGTCCATTTCTAAACAGATAGGGTGGCATGAATTTATTCAAAAACTAAAAAAACTAAAAAAAAATTGATTGCCTAAGAAAGGATTCAAATATATTCTTACTCCTTTTTCCATAACTTATTGAACAGGAATAACAAAACAAAAAATATCAGAAGTAAAGAAAAATAAAACCCTAAATTTTGTAAAAAAGTTAAAAAGAGAAGTAAATTGTGGGTGTTTGAATTAATACCACAACCTAACAGTGAAGGCCTGCATTTGTATCCATCCAAGCATAATTAATCTATATCTGAGTGGTGAAGAGATTAAGATGTGAATGAAAGAGAGATTCATTAAAGGAGTGTATGGAATCCCAAAACAACATACCTCCTAGCAAAGTAATCTTGTAAAATTTGTCAACTCCTCATGAACTCGGACATTCTCCAATGAATTTTGATCGGGAAGAGGAAGAGAAGGTTAGTATCCACTCTGGCACACAAGAGAATACATGCCCTGCACACACAAAGAAACAACCATCAAACAAAGCATTACCAAGATATGAATATGATATTTGTGTCATAAGCTTAACTCAAAATGGGCTAAGCAGTTACTAAATTCAAACATTCCCTAAAAGCATAGAATTGGGCCAGCAACGCTAGCTCAAACAGGCCTCTATGGTGAACTCCTTATCAAACTTATTCAAAAAATGGATGTCCATAGAAATTTACGACGACTTTCACATGTATCATATTTAGTCTCTGAAATTGTCTCCGTCGCTTTCTTTATAGAATTTCTGAAAGAACTTATGCAAAAAAAGGCAGAGTTTTCAAGTAAACCCTAACCACAACTTCTACCCTACTCTGCGAACCTTCTGGAAAGTGCGCAATGGCTTTCCAGTGAATTCTTTAATGGTGGCAAAGATAAAAATTTATTATAAAAAAACAAAACCTTGGAGATAAGATTAATATTGTTTTCATAAAAATAAAACATTAAGCAATGTTTTAATTTTCTCCTTCTTGTTCCTCATTGGTTAGAAGATAATTTTTAATATAAAAGTAAGAAATAATAAAAATAACCCCAGCAAAATTACCATCAACCAATCAGAAAAAAAGCTAAAAAAATTTAAAAAGATAATGCCATGCAAATCATAGAATATGTATTTAATTTTTGTCTTGGCACAATTATCAAGAAAGGATTAATTGTATTTTGCTCAAGTGAAAACATTAGTCTCTACCTATAAGGCAGGGACTAACAAGAACTTATATATTGTAGTGTCTATATTGGTGTCTTCCCCTCATAATAGCTCTCATGCATATATCACTATTTGTTTTTCAAATAGTATGGAAAAATATAATACATAAGGTTAAATTTGTACAAACATCAATTTCATGATCATTTCTATAGTCCGTTAGAATTGAAATAAATAATATTATTGATCTTCTTTCTCATCCATCAACATACAATTACAACAATTACAATAATCATGTTTACAACTTAGTAATTTGACTCAAAGAACTTAAATACACTTATATGTGTTGTCACCACTAGAAGAAAATAATATTACAATAATAACACATGACACAATCATTTAGTTTGTCTCTTGATACTTCAAGCCTTTAGAATTCAGTTGCAAATATGAGAACATCATTTGCATGTTTTTTCTCTAACCACTGATGAATGATCCCCTACCTACCTTTCTACTATAAATAATTACCCTTTCACAAAAGTAGTAAACCTAGATAATATTATGATTTTCATGATGTTTGAACGCTAGTATTGTGCTATAATACATTATACTATAATACATTCCTCTCATGATACATATCATTAAAATAAATCCTTAGACATTGTAAACATACTATGCACTTGTACTAGTATTTATTATAGTACCTACCATTAGCAACTATTCTCTCCATAAACTGTTCCATTCACCAACACCAGGTACTACTTCACCACTTCCTTAAATTATTAGCTTCACTAGGATAATCCTTGCAGACTGCAAGTCACTCCCATCGTGGTTCCCATATTGCCACTTGTCTTACAAGATCATGGACGCATAGAGTTTATAACAGTACCCCAATTTTTAGTGGCTGCCAAGAGAAGGATCCGTTGTATGCTAAGGTTAGAACTAAAGTGAACTGAACCGAGGTCAGCCCATTCCACCATAGTAGGTAATTTAAGACCAACACGTCTTCTATCACGTGGGCTCTAATAATGCTTCGATTTTCTTTTGACTGTATTATTCATAGATTAAAACTTAAATTCCTGTTATAAACTTTAATTAAGCCGATAGGCTTTCTGCGGGGAGATGCCCGTTGGAATTTTAAGACAATCCGACATTCTTACGCCGGGAAAGGTCGAAGCGGTGCCGGGAATATCTGCCGGATGTCTTTTTACGTCCAAAAAAATCAGGTTAAAGACTTTCAGATGATTTGACATCTGTTGGACGAAACTATCAAACAGTCAATAAAGAAATTCTGACCAATATCGTACTTAGCTGAACATGTAAAAGGAAATCGCTGCTAAAGAATTTAAGAGAGATGCCTATCAATACTCCTGAGCAATTTATGTTCTTCATGTTGGGTGCGACTTTATTCAACATCTAGGGCCGGATTCTCTTCACGATGGATGTAAGGCTCAGAGGAATATTTCCTACCGCATTTCGTAAATCTTCCTGGATTGAGTTTCTATCTCAGAATAGTGCGATAGTGCGTTATTCGGTGAAAGTATATCGTATCATAAATGCAATTATAAATATAACGAAAGGGAGACTTCGTAACAGATTTTGATTATAACAAATCTCTCCAATCTATGTTTAAAGAGAAGAGATTCTATTGTAGAAAACGAGCTAAAAGGCACAGAGTATTCGATACTTACTCCTCGACATTGCGGCTTATTAAAAATGAGACATCTTCCAGCCTCGCTTTGCGTTCCTCAACCTTGGCTTCATGCTTGGGGAACACTTCAGCATACTTGTTGAACACGGGAGTATTAAGCATAAACGATAGGTCAGCCAAATAGCAAGAGGATTTTGCGGATGTAGGTGAAAGTATAGTAATATACGAATATCGAAGATTACAGGAAAAATAATCTAAATTCTTAGAAATTTTGAATCAAAAGTATTTTTTATATTATTTATAACTTTAAGATAGTTCAATAATTATTTTAATTTTTTTAACCTCAATATGACATATGAGAATTGAAATTAAAATCATAAAACATATAATTTAATAACAAAATTTTGATGGAAATAATTAATATTAAAATTTAAGATTACAGGAAAAATAATCTAAATTCTTAGAAAAATTGAATCAAGATTGAATCAAAAGTATTATATAATGTTCCTTAAAAATCTATAATTTTTGTTTCTCCTATAGATTTTAGAAATAGGCAACACCAAGAATTCAACTAGCCATTAAATATTGTATTTATAGCCAATCAACTATAGACTTAAAACTATAGGCAATCCCAAGAATTTAAGTAGCTTGCCATTAAATATTACATTTATAGCCAATCAAAATGCACTTTTTTTTATTAGTATAATATTTTAATTTTTAGCCAATCAAAATGCACTATTTTTTATTAGTATAATATTTTAATTTTTTATAAATTTGGATTGAGTTGTATATGAATTACTTAAAGAGATATAGAAATAAAGAGAGGTAGAGGGATAGGTAAATATAGAGATACATAGATGGAAAAGGAGAGATGGAGATAAAAAGATATAGTAAATCGAAAAGGAGAGATGGAGATAAAAAAGATATAGTGATGTGGAGAGATGGAGATAAAAAGATATAGTGATGTAGAGGAAGATGGAAATAAAGAAATAGGGATGATGGGATAAGTCAATTTTGAATTGTTGATTTCAATAAGGAAATACGATGGAGGGGGAAGTGAGTAAGATAAATAATAGAGAGGGGGAAAATGTTTTGTCTTTTACTAAAATTTTAATTATATTTAGATTCTTTTTAAATTAATTTTTTAGTTAGGTAATTAGATTGTAGATTTTTTTAATTTAATAAATTTAGTTTTTTAATTACGTTTTGTTTATTTATTAATTTATTTTTTATTTTATTTCTAATCATTTTTAAGATTACATTTAGTATAATTAGTTTGGATTTGTTATTAGTTAGAATAATTAATTTTGTTAATTATATTCTGATTAATTTAGCTTAGCTTTAGATTTTAGATTAGATTAATTTTGTTAATTTAATTTTTAAGATTAGATTAATTTAGCATTTAAGATGAAATGATGTTTGAAAAATACTACGAGAAAAGGCAGAAGATGGAATGTGGATAGACCATTGTGATATTTATGTAGTTATTTCTTTAGTAAGTACTCGCTTTATGGATGTAAGGGAGGTATATTTCTTATAGATTTCAATCTTATGGCTACCTAGAAAATGGGAGCATAAAATAATTTTAGAGTAATCAAACTGAGATGTAATAACGTAATATTTACAACCATATATACTTATGTGACTTAAATTGAAAAATTGGTGTACGAATGGTTCTGTACAACAATTAGATGCCTATAGTGAAGAATTTTGAATGAATAATAGGCCTCATAAAGGTCTCCAAACAAGTTGTAGCCATTGATGACATAAATAATATATAATATGAAAAATAAAATTTTAAGCTAATAGAGAGTTTCTGACATGAGTGTATTGTAAACATGGTAAGTAACGTCATTTGATCTTACACTAGGGTATTGTTTTTCCACACATGTTTTAACCTTTGGTATCATCCCTTTATTTTTCATTCCAAGAATGTTTTCATGGATTCTTATAGATTGTAGAGGGAGAGGTAAAGATATAAAGATACAAAGATCGAGAGGGAATGATGGAGAGGAAGAGATAAAAAGATATAGAAATATAAAGGAAGATGGAGAGGAAGAGATATAGATGATGAGATAGAGTCAATTTTGAATTATTGTTTCAAAAAGATAGGTTGTCCATTACATATAGGAAATGATAGTTAGAGGGATAGGGATATATAGGGAGAGATAATGAGAAAGTGGTAGAGAGAGCCATAAGGAGAGTGAGTAAGATGAATAATAGAAAGAGGGATGGGAGGTGGAAAGGTCAAAATATCGATAGGAATAGAGAGAGAGAGAGAGAGAGAGAGAGAGAGAGAGAGAGAGAGAGAGAGAGAGAGAGAGAGAGAGAGAGAGAGAGAGAGAGAGAGAGAGAGTCAATTTTGGATTATTTCTTTCAAAAAATTAGATTATTCATTTCATGATTAGTTCTGACAACATATTTCATTATATGTCCAACATTGTTCAAAGGAAATAACAATCTTATGATAGATAACATTGATGTTTGAAACTCCTGGTCACTTTCTTTTCAACTATATATTAATGTTAATATTCTTCTGTGCAATATTAGATCTATTATAATCATTCTTTCAAGTTGGGACAAATTAATATATTTTAATAGACAATATATGAACTAAAAAAATCTAATATTTTTAAATAATAGAAGTACTTTTTTGAACCTTTCTATTGTTACCTCAACACTTTTTATAAATGCAAGGATAGGGAGAGTGTGGGAGTTCTCTTTTTAATAGTGTGGGTTATTTCATTTCAAAAGTTAAAAACTATACTTTAGGATAAGTTTATAACCTAATTTAACTTAGCATAATTGTCAAAAAAAATGTAATTATTTTGTATGTATGTAACAATAAAGATTAAATTATTCTACCTTATGTTTTACTTGTAACAAAAATATTATGATCAAAGTCTCCATATCATAAATACATCATGTCTCATAGCATGATGGAAACCACTATAATAGTTTGTGCGTCATTAATGATAATGATAATGCTATTGGGCACCCATTCTTTTGGAGGGGGACAATAAAAGCATAAGCCATCCCAACCAAGAGCCTATGAAGTTCATTGTGGATGAAACAAAGTGCAAAGTTACTGTTAAAACTTGCGAAGAAGATAAATTCTTGAAAAGATAGGATCAACCTAGCGAAGGAAAATTCTGACATGGTGTATTCTATGGGTACCAAGGAAGAAAAAACAATAAAGATGAAATTATCCTACCAATGTTTTACTGTGCACATAAAATGTTATGAGCGAACTTTCTACATAAACACTACATTGACATCATTTAATATATATAACACTATCGGCGTAACCCTTGCACCCTTCAAAAATGCAAGTGCTAATTAGTTAACAATACAGTCAAAAGTACATCCTAAGTGCAGGATAAAGAATACTTTCTCATTCTCAGCAAGAACCTCTAATGCATCCACATCGCCACTTGTATATAATCTTTTACCAGCAGCCATCATAAATAATTTTGTCAACACTCTCTATCCAAAGAAAAGAATTTCTTAATCGTCTTTCATCTTTCTTCAAAGCACTCGTGGAGGCTGAAAAATAAAAGGTGGCTAGAAGCACCGACTAATAACGGTATTGGTCTCCTATTCCCAATATTCCACAGTAAAAGAATACGTCTGTCAGAATTATTCAAAATCTGTTGCTTCACGTACCACTTATTTGAGGGTCCAGAAATTATATAAGTTAGACTACCATACTAATTCTTTCATAGTGTTTTTAGGTATGATTTTTTATTTTAGATTCATGGCTCAAATCATCATTTTGGCCTTACAATTCATTATATTAATAGCACCACAAACCCAATCTACTCGAATAATTTCACACAGTGATACCAGCAACCAATATGAGAAAGTGAATTTAGCTCTAGAAATAGTTCTCCATTCAGGCCATACTGCTATGAGCGTCTTGGCCAATGTAGAAAAATATGGACAACATGATTCTACTAAGGTTACTCATCTTTTTTTTCTTTTGTGTTTCGTTACTGTTGATTACTAGCAATGGAAAAGATTTTAATGTATACAAAAGGCTTTCGTGCAAAAACCATTTTATTGTTTATTCCTGAGAATTTTGGGGAAAAACTGAGAAAGTCACAAGCCATGTTGTTAGTGCCACCCAAAAAGAATTTTTTGTAAATAATTTGTTTTTCCAAGGGCCCTGTCAACCTTCCTTATTTTTTATTTAGAAAAAAAAAAATGCTTATTCTCCTTGTAATAACCAATTAGATTTTATATATGCTTATTAAATGATTTATATATGTCTTGTGTTTTTATTTGCATTTGTAGGTAGATGGGATGATCATTGCAACTGTAAATCCAAACAGCGAGAAGAATAATGATGAATGGTTGCAATTTGCTAAAGTGGAAAGTCTCACTGTAATGGGTAGAGTTGGTATTGATGGACAGGAAGAAAACTTGTGGTTTGGCCAATGTAAGTCAGTAAGTGAACAAGTAGCAACCTTTTCATTCAGTAACATACATAGAGTTTATATATATATATGAATTTTGAGTGATATTGTGATTTGAGTATTTAGTTTCAACTGTGTATTCTTTTTTATATCAGTATTTTAAATCATATTGTATAATTTTTTATCAAGATTAAAAAAGTTAGAATATGATGAATAATAAAATATGATTCAAAACGTTCATATAAAAAGAACATACAATTAAAATTAAAACTTCAAATCAGAAATTTTATGTTGAATGATATTATTTCTATTTCACTGCAGTATTTATGTACTGTTTGTTATACTGTTGGCTGTAATTTGTATGTGTTTAATAATTATGAAAATTTTGTGAAGGTCCTTAGAATTTTACACACGTAAATAACTGCATATATTGCCAAAGCCCTTGTTTCATAGGAATAAAGAAACCCTGTTTGATATTTTCTCTCTTTTTAATGCAGAGAAGTGTAGCTTAGATGGAGAGGGAGGTTAAGTGTCTTACACTTCAGCAACCTCCTAAACCTAAGCCTGATCAAGGACAGGATCCACAACATAATTAGCCAAGATATTCAGTTATCATGGATTATTCTTAAACATCAATTGTTAATTGTATCTTTTAAACTCATATTAAATGTAGGATCAATATGTAATACTTTTGAGAAAAAAAAAATGTAAAATTAGTATTGTTTGATTACTATTTTGGGACAGATGTTTCGAGACCCCTGGCCAATGGAATAAAATATTTTTCCTTATGTTATAGTGCTTTTTTTTTTGTTGGACTGATGCACCAGAGGAATGTGTGATTACTATAGCCTACAGTCAAAATTGAAATAATTATATGTAGATAGTAAAGTATGATCTTCTTTCATGACAGTTACCATATTTCTAACCTGCAATGCTATAACTTTGTTCATACTCTGTAATCATGGAATTCAGGGTCTTTGCTTCCCTATTTCGCATGTATAACTTCCAATACATACATTTCCACATCTAGTCAATATTGTATTTTTGTCATATTTCATGCATTGGAATTGGATACATCAAATGGCTAATTCTATAAATAGGTTTAGACGTCATTTCATTGGACGGCTCAAGTTGTAGAATAGGTTATGTTATAAAGCTTGGATTGTTAAATATATAATTATTTAAGTGTTGTCTATGTTCTTTGTTTTTACTATTTTATGGTATTTTTCTTTATAATGATATTAGGAATAGTTTTCATCTTGTATATCTATTTCAAACTTTTTGATAGTCATATTTGATAATTATATCATATAATTTTAAGTTAAAAAGGTGAACTTAAGTGCAAATTATTGAAGTTCAATTATTCGATAAATTCTATGGGACAATGTAAAAGACAACAAACTAAGGACATCTTTGCTATGTTGTGAACCATAAATTAAATAATATTTTGTAATTTTATTAAAAAAGTTTATTTCATTTTCAAATAATTTTTATTTTTATCCTAAATGTTAACTTATTTTTCTAATTAACTACTTCTTTAATGAAGATTCTATTAACTAAATTAAATAATTAGAAATTTCTTCTCACTAATTGATTCATTTTTGAACTAGAATTTTTTTTCTTTTCTCACCAATTAACTCTTCAAGAAATTTTTTATGAATCTTCCTTTTGTTTAAACAAAATATTTAGAGATTTCATTACCACAGAGGATGAGCAAAACTCTAGTGCTCTAAATGAATCAAAAGAAATGTGTCTTGAAAGATGTAGCTTTTTTGTTTGGGCTAAGTCTCCTAGAACTGTTTACCTTAAGAATTGAAGGAGATGAGTGGGTCCCTTTTTCATAGTTGTTTGACATTATTGAATTTTCTAATTTATGAATCAAGTCTTCTATATTGGTGTGACATAGAAAATGTTCTCCTAGAAAGCATATACAGTCTAGTTTGATTCTTTCAGCCATCATTCAACATGGTGCAAGAGATGTGGATCATACATTGAAGTTACTCATAATATACTTCGATGTGGTGAGATAAAATTACCCAAGTTGAAATGTTTATGAAACTTTGGTCAAGGAATTCATGATCCATTCACAAGCATATAATAGTAATAGGGTGCTCATGTAAAGAGCCATTCTCACCTAGTTAATATTTTATGTTTATTATGATTATATTAGAACTTCTCAATTTGAATTCCAATACAAACTTTAGCTATATTAACATTAGATTTTTTAATCTTTTATATAATTTTAGTATTAGCAAGTTAAAAAATGTAATGTTCATTGAGTTAATCACTAATAAAATATGGCACTTAGTGAATAAGATGAAGGAAATGTAGATCTAATCTAAAAAGAATTAAATATTTGAATTTTTTTTATAAAACATATAAAATCATTTTATAATTATCTTAATTTGTATATATCATCACCAATTTTTATCATGATTTCAGAACTTATTTTTTATTTATGGATACCAATTCACACTCAAAATTTGTGAGACAAGAAAAACAAACTAATTGAGTGGCTACAAGAAGTTAAGTTCCATTTTTGGGCATAAAGTGAAAGAGTTTTCCCTAGTTTTCAAATTTCCTATGAATTGATGTCTAAATTTGAGACACTTAGAGATTGAATCTCAGTAAACTTTACTAATAGAAAATGTAGTGCTTGGATTCTTCTTTTCAAATATGTAATTTATTTGAATACCCACATGGTATAAATTACTTTTTAGTAGGCATGTTTAAAAATAACTTTTTAAAAATGTTTATTTCAAGACCAAACCACACATATGTACAACCACCATAGTTTGAGCTAAATAAATGAATTTTTGTAAATCCACCTAGGGAAAGATACTTAAGACACCAATATTGATGAGAAAATTCTTTCTTATTTTTTAATTGAATATTTTATTTTTTAATTTACTATAGGGACCATGCCTCCTTCTGGGAATGGCTTTATACTGGACTTCCTAAAGCTAAATGGATTTGTGTTGGGGACTTTAACATGGTGGAATATAAGGAGGAAAAGAGTGCAGGTCATGTGCAATGTTGGAAGGGAATGAATTTTTCTTTTGGTCTAACTTTAAGAGGAAATTCAAGATTGCTAACCCTTAGCTCTTAAGAAAGAATCATTTTTAGATATATGGTACACATGGTGTAATAACCCAGGATGGACAACACAAGGTTTACTATCATTTGGATAGATGTATGTGGAAGAAGCCATATTTTATGTTGAAAGTCGGGATGGACATGCTCATGTTTGTGTATCTCCCTATTCTATGTCAGATCATCACCCCGATTTATGCTATGGTCTCTTTGGATTATTGTTCAGATAATATCTGTAGAAAGATGAAGAAGGGGAGTTTCAAACTTAATACTTGTCTTCTCAATGATGTAGAAAATGATGATACCATCAAAATGGTCACTAGTCTTTGTAAACTCTATAACCAAGGGCTGAGTCCTAAGAAAATGTGGATCGCATTAGTGGATTCATGGAGAAAAATCTATGAGATTATTGGTAAGAAGAAAGCTTTAGATAGATCAAAAGAGGAACAATTGATAAGGAGCTTCAAATTAAAGGTTTTCATACTCAACTAGAAGAGAAGATTGCATGGGTTAAAGGGAAAATTAGGAGAACAAATGCAATACAAGATTAAGGGCCAAAAAACTAGAGCCAAGATTAAGGGCCAGAAAACCAGAGCCAAGATTAATGGGGATTTGTCTAAGGATTGAAGCTCTATTAAAGAAATTTTCTTTGATTTTTACAAAGACTTATTTACATTAGAATATAATGAGACCAATATGACCAATTTAGAGAAGTGTCTTAAACTTATTTCAAAGAAGATATCAGATAGTGAGGCTTTAAAACTTGACAAATCTATCTCTCTTGAAGCAATAGATGCCGCAATTCTTTCTCTGGCTAGTGATAAATCTTCTAGCCCCGATGGCCTACCAACTGAATTCTATATGCATAATAGGGAATGGATTGTCTCTGAGCTCCTAGATCTTTATGAAGATGCTTTCAAAAAGGGACCTTTGGGTGTCGATATTAATAGAGGCATTATTAATCTCATCCCTAAGGGTGGTGATAAGACTCAAGTCAAAATTGGAGACCTATAATACTATTGAATTTATCTTACAAGATTGTGTCTGAAGTTCTAGCTTGAAGGATTGGAGAACTTCTTAATGGGTTCATCTCCTCAACCCAAACAGGTTTCATAAAAGGGAGATTTATTTTGGAGAATCTAATCACGAGTTGGGAAGCAATGCACTGGCCTAAATATGATGGTCAGTATACAATGATGGTTATGTTAGATTTTGAAAAGCCTTATGATATGATTGAATGGCCCTTTGTTATGAGAATGTTGCAAGCTTTTTGTTTTCCTTCATATTTTTGCAAATGGATCAACATCCTTCTTAAAGACTCTTCTACTATTATTGAGGTGAATGGTGAGTTATCTGATAGTATTACTCTTCACAAGTCCAGAAGACATGGATGCCCAATTTCCCCTTCCCTATTTGTTATTGCAGAAGATGCCCTATTCTATATTCTTAGGACTCCTCAATTAGGACCACCTATCAGAGGTATAACTCTTCCTAATTATGAGGAGTTACTTAATGTGCACAGTTTGTAGATGACACAACCCTTTTTAGTGAGATGGATGAGGATAAATTTGATAACATGTAAAATAGGCTTCAATTTTTTTGTTTGGTCTCTGGCTCTAAAGTAGCTCCACATAAATCTTCTATCATTGGATGGTTCTCTTCCTCTCTGGAATGGATTATGAAAAAAGGTTGGAAGTGGTTGGGACCTAAATCAATTGTTAGATATCTTGGTATTCCTTTTTCTATTGAACCATCTCTTAAGGACATGTGGCATTGGCTCTTATCTAAAATAGAAAACCCACATGCTCTCACCTGGCAGGGCGAGTGCAAGTGGTCCAAAAAGTTCTATCTACCCATCATATTTATTTCTCCTCTTCTTGTCTATTTGCTAATTATCAAAACAAATCTTTGGAAAGGATTATGAGAGACTTCCTATGGTCTGATGGATTAGGTAACAAAAAAGACATTGTGTCAAATGGAAATGGTGTCACCTTCCAAAAAATCAGGGAGGTTTGGGTATCAAAGACCTGAAAGCTCAAGGAATGGCATTGGCATCAAAATGGATTATTGTGGCACTCTTAAGTGATGAACCATGGAAGGTTCTTGTAACAAATAACATAAATAGATCTGGCATTAAAAAAGGTAAGAATTGGAATAATGTCCCCTTATGTGATAAAGTATTTGAGAATTTTTAGCTATCCATTTTTGGCTCCAGTGTCTTCCAGTTCATTTGGAAGGCATGGTTTCAGGTTTGAAACCTTATCCTTCTTAGGGGTGCTATTGGTGGGTCTCCTCACGATTATGTGTTGGATAGATTAATTTGGTGGGGGGTGGAGTATAATAGTAAACCTCTAGCATTAACCCAAAGTTGCTTAGCAAAAAAAATGGTCCAAATATGGTATTTCTCTGATTAGAGATATCATGGTTGACAATTGATTAGGGTACGGGAATGAAATCTCAGAAAAGCATCACATCCCTAATACTCAAAAGAAGACATACTCTATTATTGCTAAAGCTATGGGTATTTTTTTTCGCGGGCAGACTATGAACACTAATGATTTCCTATAGAAAACCAAATGGAAAGATGGCACTAAACTTTATAAGGTCTCTTCTAAATAGATTTATTCTATGCTTAAGGACTATTCCCCTCTTGACAGAGTGAACGATGTCTGGGGGTTGGGGTGGTCGGTTTCTAGATGGATATTTATCTTTAATTTCTTCTAGCACTCTGCTTGTAAACCTAATAAATCTTATTTTAGATGGCTTTTGTTGTTGAGGGAACTTTCTATAGGTATCACTTTACCTCATGGTCCAGGTAACTCCATTATTTTTGGTGTTTGTTTGGTCTGTGAATCTTTTGAACATTTTTTTGAATTTCCTTATGCTCATGGTGTCTAGGAATTTTTTTTGGCTCACCCATTGTATAGGATAGTAAGATTGGTCTTTCATGGAGTGAAATTATTGTTGGCTTTGTTGAGACCTTTGATTTTAAATCTAACAATTTTTGGTCTATTCTTACCTGTGAGATTCTTTGGCTGCTCTGAAAGGACAAAAATGGAGAGATTTTAAAAGAGAAGGAGACAACTTATTATGTTTGGTTGTAAACTCATAGATTTTCAAATCATGTCACAGGTTGCTTCTACCCTCGAGATATCTAGAGAAAGATTTATGATGTTGATGCGGGAAGGAAAAATCTTGATTCACAAAGAGGACTTAGTCTCATGTCAATATTTCTCTATTCACAAATCCATGCTCAATGAAAGGGAGCTCGATAACTTGAACCAGTTCATTAAGAACTTATGAATTGAAGATAGATATGTGCCTGAATTCAAGACCAAGGATGGAGGAAAAGCTTTTAGAAGCTGACTGATGGATACCTTTTTGTAGTTAATTTTGAATATCTTTTTGTATTAACTGATTATACTTTTCTATAGGATATGTCATGATAATATAACTATATACATTAGGTAGCTGTATAATGTGCTACCAACTAAGTTAAACTATGCTAATACAAAATATATTTTATTTTTTATTAATGTTTAATTGACTATAAAGTGCATTTTCAAAACCTTTGGTGTATGGCCATCATGATTTGATGAAAATTTCATATTTTTTCAAAATCATTTTTTTAATATTCAAGCAAATTGTATTTAGATTGATTTCATATAAAAAAAATTTCAAAAAACCTAAAATAAAAAGTTATTAAAGTTTCAGTGAACCTCACTATTTTATGTTTAGGTACCACTTTTAATTAATAAATAATAAAAAAATAGTAAAAATAATCATATCACTATGAATTTACGTTTCTAAAATCAAGAGAGTGAGAACTCTAATGTGTTTTCATCTTGTCAAAAAATACGATTATGAAGGCCTC
>BSBK01013282.1:0-49119 GCA_027943335.1 Chamaecyparis obtusa
AAGAAGTGTTTATTGCATAGCTCCATTCGTATCATTCCGAGCTCTCTGCTTGACAGGGCCCCAAAAGGGCGCCCCTGCCAAGCAGAGAGCTCGACAAGTACTAACCAATATCTTATGGCCTTCTTCGTTTATGGTTTGAAATTCTGGTGTCTCAGGCGTAGAGGAACCACACCAATCCATCCCGAACTTGGTGGTTAAACTTTACTGCGGTGAAGATACTGCAGGGGAAGCCCTGTGGAAAAATAGCTCGATGCCAGAATAATAAAAAGCTTACTTATTTTTTTTAATTTCATAAACCCCGGCATTCTTTTTTTCCCATTCCACACTGCTAAATGAAATATTGTTATCTGGTGGAGACGGGGCCTGTAGCTCAGAGGATTAGAGCACGTGGCTACGAACCACGGTGTCGGGGGTTCAAATCCCTCCTCGCCCACAACGTTCACTAGAGAGAGACAATACCAATAGCTCAATTTGTAGTGAAGCTTTGGAACTTTCCTATAAGGATATAATATATGAGACTTCATACCTTCGTTATTCCTCAGTAGCTCAGTGGTAGAGCGGTCGGCTGTTAACCGATTGGTCGTAGGTTCGAATCCTATTTGAGGAGAGTTCTTTTCAGCACTTGGTTCCAAATTATGAATAAGATATTGTGGATCGGACTATAAAAAGAGCGAAAAAACTGCCCAATTTCTAGAGCTGAATTGGAGTAAACCTCTCTTCGCTCCGACACATTCTTTTTTCAACTATTCATTTTCATTTCATTGATAATTTTATCCCAGCAATGTTACCAACATCCCTGTGTAGATTGGGAATAATCTAAAACCCAGGGCCAGCTCGCTCATTTATTTCAAATTATGAGCGAGCTAAGGTAATTTGTTACTAGTAGTTTTCTGAAAATATATTCATCAATTCGAGAGAATTGATTTCGATTTCGATCAAGAGAAGGTCCTTGGCCCTTTCATCTTTCTACCTTATGCAGACTGTATAACCTTTGAATCCCTAGTTGATAGGATATGTGAAATCTTATTCGATCTGCTATTTTCAATGAATTATTCAAAAGTGGTAAAGTATGAAAATAAACCTCATATCAGCGATCGATCGTACCTTCATCGGATGAATGATTTACCTATTTGTCTTTCCTTTTTAAGCAAGCATTTCAATCAATTTTTCCATAATCTTTCATTTTTGTATCTCTATATCTATTTTGTTTTATGTAAACGAGTTGATGAAATCAAATAAATGAATTAATAATAATTAACAATATTATCTTAAAAAAGAAATTCAGGGAACGATATTGAAATAGGATGATGTTATAAACATCAATGCTGATAAAGAGCACAATTTAATATACATTCTAGTTTTCTATGGTGAAAATTTTCATTATTTCATTATGAAAATAAATAGTAATATATTAATATAGATATTAGTATACAAAATAAAGAAAAAAATATATAGGAAGATATACGTCCCCCTCCTAAGCATCTCATTTCCTCTCCTACAAAAAGACCTAAAAAACCTACTCCATTTGGGATTCCATCAATTGCCCATTGATCAAATGAATGACTTGTTTCAGCTAATCCTCGTATACCTTTAATCAAGATTATGTCATAATATATGTCTATATAAGCCCGATAAAAAGACCAATTATATATAATATTAATCGATTGGTCCATAAAAATCTTCATATTAGGATTTGTTTTAGGATATACATCCTTTGATAAGAAGTAAATAGGTCTATGTAGAATACAGGCAATAAATATACCGAGAAATGCTATACCAACTGAGGGGATTGCGTCTATGAAAAATTCGGACCAATTCTCCGGATGTTTCTTATCAAAAGGAGTCATCGCTGAAGTAAACCATTGAGATAATATGTCATAACTCATTCCGCTTCGAAAAAAAGGAACTCCTATCAATCCAACAAACAGAGTAAATATTCCCAATACAACTAAAGGAAATAGCATTGTCTTGCCCGATTCTTTCGGATATGCAAAAGATCCCTTATGGAAGAAAGGATAAGTGACAACCAAACCTCTGTTCTTTTTGTACAATCCTTCGGAAATTTGAAATGCTTCTTTGGAAAAGGAATTATTGCTTCCTATAATTTGATTCGACATAGAATCCGCTCTCGTTCTATTTGATATCCCGGATTCCTCCTCTCCCCACATAGAAGTCGAATATAATGTAATATGGTTGTTATATGAATTCACTAAATTGACGCGGAAGTCCCCTTCAAAAGTAAGTAAATACATACGAAACATGTAAAAGGCAGTTAATCCTGCTGTGAACCAAGTTATTCCCCCCAAAATGGGAGAATATAACTTACTATCACTAAGAATTTGGTCTTTAGACCAAAAACAAGCAAAAGGTGGAATACCAGAAAGAGAAAGTGTCCCTAAAAGAAAAGTGATTCCCGTAATTGGCATATATTTCCTCAAACCACCCATAAGAGCCATATTCTGACTTTTACTGGGGCAATATCCAACAATGGGTTCCATGGAATGGATGACTGATCCGGATCCTAGGAACAATAATGCCTTGGAATAAGCATGTGTAATCAAATGGAACAGAGCGATTCGATAAGAATCTATCCCTAGAGCTAACATCATGTAACCTAATTGAGACATAGTAGAATAAGCCAAGCCTTTTTTAAGATCTTTTTGAGCGAGAGCCATAGTAGCTCCCAATAGAGCTGTTATTCCACCTATCCAAGAGATAAGATACATTATTAAAGGTAGAGCTTTAAAAAGAGGAAACAACCGAGCTACAAGAAAAATTCCTGCTGCTACCATAGTAGCGGCATGTATAAGAGCTGAAATAGGAGTAGGCCCTTCCATAGCATCAGGTAACCATACATGAAGTGGAAATTGTGCAGATTTGGCTACTGGACCTAAAAATAAGAGAAAAGCACACGAAGTAAAAAAGAGCGAACCAACCCCATCAACGGCAGTCAATTCGTTGAATTTTTCAAACAAATATTGAAATTCAAAACTACCTGTTACCCAATAAAAACCTAGGATTCCTAATAAGAGTCCAAAATCCCCTGCACGATTAGTTATAAATGCTTTTTGACAAGCATTAGCCGCGCTGGGTCGCGTAAACCAGAAACCTATCAATAAATAGGAGCACATTCCTACTAATTCCCAAAAAAAATATATTTGTAATAAATTAGGGCTAATAACTAACCCCAGCATAGAAGCATTGAAAAAATTAAGGTAAGCGAAAAACCTCACATATGTTTTATCATGCGACATATAATTATCGCTGTAGATCATAACCATGGTTCCAACTGTTGTAACTAAAACTAACATAATGGAAGTAAGTGGATCAATCAAATAGCCTAATTCTAATGAAAACTTATTATTGATAACCCAGGACCAGAAATACCGATAGATGGGACCGCCGGTAATCTGTTGCAAGAACAAATTGAAAGAAAGAAACATAGCTACGCTTAACAGAAAAATGCTAATAAGAGCCCATGTACGGCGAACACTCTTAGTTGCTCCTGGAAAAAAAAAGGATCCTAATCCGATTGGTACAGAAGCTGAAAGCGGAAGGAAAGGTACGACCCGAGCATATTTGTATATAAATTCCATAGGAAGATTAAATCATTATTCTCAATATTTTGATATTCCACATTCTTGGTTTCCAATCCACTAGACCCTGAAGAGAATAAAATAAAAACGATAGATCATAAATAAACAAGAACGATAGAATATGGGATGCAATCCTATCGATTTCATATTTATTGTGACCTTTTTTCATCTTTTTTCTGCAAAAGATTTGCACCGGTCAATACTGATACTAATCAAATATTTGTAAGATGAGCAAGAAGGAACTCTTTTTCAGTCTAGGTACTGAGCTATTAGTCATGTACACACACATTCTTATTTTATGAAATTTTCTATTGTAGATCAATAGTAGTATTAAGAATAGAATTGAATAGAAAATTAAACCAATTGGAATTCTTAAGATGAGAAATAATTGAATCTGTTAAAATGACATAGTTTTCATTTACTCAAAATTCGATATACGTATGTAAGAATTGATAATTGTTATCAATTTGTATCGTGGATCTTCTATTACTAGTAAATATTCTCTAATAAGGTTGCAAAATGCAAGAAAAAAACGATAGAATATTCTATCATTTTTTTCTAAATAAAATGGAACTAAACTATAAAAATGAATTGAATTTAAAGATATATAATATAAGAAGTTTACAAAATAAAAAAATATAGAATATTCAAAAATTTGATATTTTTTTCTAAATAAAATTGAACTATAAAAATATTATGGCTGTACCAAAAAAACGCACCTCTAAATCCAAAAAACAGCATCGTAACAAGGTTTGGAGGAAAAAAGCAAATTCGGACGCAAGAAAAGCTCTTTCTTATGTTACGAGTTATTCTTCTTTAAGAGAGTTTTTTTTCGGTGAGAAGGATGAGGTGAAAATAATAGGACCAAGCCCGAACATACCGAGAGACCTACTGAACCTCCCGAGAGACCTACTAATGGGAAAAAAACCCAAGGGTTTTTCTTCCTACCTTAGCAAAGGAACGGATGAAGAAGATCCCCAAAATAATGAATAAATTAGAGGAAGTGGTGTAACTATAGTACACCCTCCAAGACCCTAGAGAGGAGCAATGGGAATCTCTAGGGTCTCTTGGAGGTACTTGGAAAGATCAAGGGACACGGTTCTATAATCCACTACAGCCCTTCTTTTTGATCTTAAAGATCGGGAATTTATTAATCATTCCGTCATCCCTTTTTTTCTTTCTCAATGGAAAAGGAGAGTGTATCATTCTTTTGAATAATACCGGATAAACTCCGACATTCAATCTTGCTGATATGGTAGCTTTATTCTAATTCGATCGAAACGTAGGAATATATAGACCATGAACAAAAAGAAATGGATCTCATTCTTTTTTCTTACTCTAAATTAAATCAATAATATTGAACTTGGAAATATTTTTTTTATGATCAAAAAATTGTCTGTTCGTCCCTCTTTGATTCCTAGAGAACAAAGAGGATCTGTTGAATCTCAAGTATGTTATTTAACCAGTCGAATTCAAAAACTTACTGAACATTTGGACCTGCACGGAAGAGACTACTCGTCCCAAAGAGGTTTGTGGAAAATTGTGGGTAAACGTAAACGACTTCTGATTTATCTGTTCAAGAAAGATAGACTTCGTTACAAACGTTTAATCGATCAATTAGATATTCGTGGACTGCGTTAATTTTGAACGAAATTTGAAGAAATTATGTTTTATTAAATTCCGGATCCTAATGAGTCATTCTTTCTTTTGTTCTCATTGATTTTTTTAACCGGGGAAGAGTTATGATTATGGTTGCTAGGGAGAAAGACCTCATGATGGTAAGTATGGGTCCTCATCATCCATCAATGCATGGTGTTCTTCGACTTATTGTTACTCTAGATGGTGAAGATGTTATTGACTGTGAACCTATATTAGGTTATTTACATAGAGGTATGGAGAAAATTGCTGAGAACCGAACAATTGTTCAATATCTCCCCTATGTAACACGATGGGATTATTTAGCTACTATGTTCACAGAGGCAATAACGGTTAATGCACCAGAAAAATTGGAAAATATTCAAATACCTAAAAGGGCCAGCTATATTAGAATGATTATGCTAGAGTTAAGTCGTATAGCTTCTCATTTGTTATGGCTTGGACCTTTCATGGCTGATATTGGTGCGCAGACTCCTTTCTTTTATATTTTAAGAGAGAGGGAAATGATATATGATTTATTTGAAGCTGCCACGGGCATGCGAATGATGCATAATTATTTCCGTATTGGAGGAGTAGCTGTAGATTTACCCTACGGTTGGGTAGATAAATGCTTCGATTTTTGCTATTATTTCTTTCCAAAAGTGACAGAATATGAAAGACTTATTACATGCAATCCTATCTTTTTAAAACGAGTTGAGGGAGTAGGCATTATTAGTAGAGAAGAAGCAATAGATTGGAGTTTATCAGGACCCATGCTACGAGCTTCCGGAATCCAATGGGATCTTCGTAAAGTGGATCATTATGAATGTTATGATGAATTGGATTGGGAAATCCAATGGCAAAAAGAAGGAGATTCGTTAGCTCGTTATTTGCTTCGAATCGGAGAAATGAAAGAATCTATAAAAATAATTAGACAGGCCCTAGAAATAATTCCGGGAGGTCCCTATGAGAATTTAGAGGTTCGACGTTTAAATAAGGGAAAAGATTCGCAATGGAACAATTTTGAATCTCGATTTATTAGTAAAAAACCTTCCCCTACTTTTGAGTTATCAAAACAAGAACATTACGTGAGAGTAGAAGCTCCCAAGGGGGAATTAGGAATTTTTTTTATAGGAGATGATAACATTTTTCCCTGGAGATGGAAAATCCGACCACCTGGTTTTATTAATTTGCAGATTCCTCCTCAACTGGTTAAAAGGATGAAATTAGCCGATATCATGACGATTTTGGGTAGTATAGATATCATTATGGGAGAGGTTGATCGTTAAAATGGTGATTAATATAGCAGATCTCGAAGAACAAGCTATCAATTTATTTTCTCGATTGGGATTTTCAAAAGAAATATATAGTTTTATATGGATTCTAATTGACATAATTATCCTTCTATTGGGAATTACGATAGGAGTATTAGTTATTGTATGGCTCGAAAGAAAAATATCTGCGGGAATACAACAACGCATTGGACCTGAATACGCCGGTCCTTTGGGAATTATTCAAGCTTTGACGGATGGAATAAAACTACTGCTAAAAGAGGATATTATCCCATCTAGGGGGGATATTTGGTTATTTAGTATTGGTCCAGCAGTAGTAGTGATACCTATTTTTTTAGGCTATTTAGTAATTCCCTTTGGTCGCCACATTGTTTTAATTGATCTTAGTATAGGCGTTTTCTTTTGGATTGCAATTTCAAGTATTGCTCCCCTTGGACTGCTTATAGCAGGATATGGATCCAATAATAAATATTCTTTTTTAGGTGGTCTCCGAGCTGCTGCTCAAGCTATTAGTTATGAAATTCCTTTAGCTTTATGTGTGTTATCTATATCTCTACGTGTGATTCGTTGGAATATGAGATTCATTTTTCCCTCTTTTTATTAATAACTAAAAAAGGGAAAAACAGAAGTGAATGGGATGAATATTCCGATCAAAAAACTAGATAGTCATATGGGTGAGATCAAACAGTTTACAAATCTTGCAGTAAGATGATTAAGTCCCATCCCCCATGTACAAGAGTGAGAGCATGCACAATCAGTGAAAACTGTGTACCCCAGCTCATATATTAGTCATCGGGGCCCAATAGCGGGGAGGCAAAGGACAAAAGAAAAGTATGAAGTTACTGTCATATATACTAAAAATCAAGCAAAGGTAGATGGTGAGAAACACCAAGATATAAAAAAGATTAGTGAAAAAAAGAAACTGATATCTAGACCAAAGATATTTCCATAGAAATGGGATAACAATAAGGACTTGACATTGGTAGGGATGATCAAGTGGTACTTCCCCAAAACCCCGATCTACAATATGTTTCTATCTACTTAAATCAAAAATGGCTATCCAGAACGAAGTAATCCTTTACACAGTTTTCTTTCTCTGGCAAAAAAATACTGAAGGTTAAGATAGGTTCAAAAGCTCCTATTATTTGTAGCAGACGGAATCTCATTGGTTCAATTTATGATCTGGTGCTTTTTTTTCTTTATTTCTTAATGACCATTGAGAAGCCGTATGAAGTGAAAGTTTCACGTACGGTTTTGGAATAGAGATGAAAACAGTGATGTTTCTGTCGACTATAATTATCCAATAGTTCAAGTACAATTGATATAGTTGAAGCACAGTGCAGATATGGTTTTTTAGGATGGAATTTGTGGCGTCAACCTATAGGGTTTTTAGCTTTTTTCATCTCATCTCTGGCAGAATGTGAAAGATTGCCCTTTGATTTACCCGAAGCGGAAGAAGAATTGGTAGCGGGTTATCAAACTGAATATTCGGGTATCAAATTTGGTTTATTTTACGTTGCTTCTTACCTAAATCTATTAGCTTCTTCATTCTTTGTGACAGTTCTTTACTTGGGCGGATGGAACTTATCAATTCCATTCATACCCATTCTGGAACATTTTGAATGGGATTCTATTTCTGGAATTAGCGGGGTCGTTAATATAACAATCGGGATCCTAATTATATTAGCTAAAGCCTATCTGTTCTTATTTATTTCTATCACGGCAAGATGGACCTTGCCTAGGATAAGAATGGACCAATTATTGGATCTTGGGTGGAAATTTCTTTTACCTATTGCTTTGGGTAATCTGTTACTAACAGCCTCTTTCCAACTTATTTTATTGTAACTAACTCTCTTTTCTTCTTCGTGAAGAGGTTTTTATCAATTTTGCAATATATCCAAATTTGATAGATCAAATCTATGAAGAGAAAGAAATTTCTATGAAATGATTATTCAAGGAGATTTTACACATGTTCTCCATGGTAACTGGGTTTATGAATTATAGTGAACAAGCAATACAGGCTGCGAGATACATTGGGCAAGGTTTTTTTGTTACCTTATATCACATGAATCGTTTACCTATTACTATTCAATATCCCTATGAAAAATGGATCCCATCAGAACGATTTCGCGGGAGGATCCACTTTGAATTTGATAAATGTATTGCTTGTGAAGTATGCGTCCGTGTATGCCCGATCAATCTACCTGTTGTGGATTGGAAAGTCGGAATAGATATGGGGAAAAAACGATTGGAAAATTATAGTATTGATTTTGGAATTTGTATCTTTTGTGGAAATTGTGTCGAATATTGCCCCACAAATTGTCTAGCGATGACTGAAGAATATGAACTTTCGACCTATGATCGTCATGAATTAAATTATGATCATATTGCTTTAGGACGTTTACCAATATCCGTTGTTGAAGATTTAACAATTCAAACAATTCCGAGCTCAACATAACATATTAACTTAGTATGTCTGAAGAAACTACGGACAAATTTTATGATTCAATAATTTCTACGATTATTCAGATTGCGCTGCGATCAAAGAGTATCTAATAAACAAAATCTTTTTTTTTGACAAATCAGTAATTAATGAATAATTCTATTGACATTCCATTAATAATGTCACATGTGTGATTGATCGGAATCTATTATTGATCTATAGATTAATTAATCAGTGCCCATATCAAATGAAATTACAAATCCAGTATAGCATATAGGTAAATAGGGTAACTTTTTATTTAGTGAATGGGAGGAAATAATATTCAAACTTATTGTACACATAATGAATCGATCTGAATCGATATATGATATTCTTTTGTTGGCTCCTCTAACGCTAAGTCTTATATTAGGAGGTATAGGAGTAGTATTAATTACTAATATAATTTATTCCGCTCTTTCATTGGGGTTAGTTCTAATTTGTATCTCTTTTTTCTATATTATACTGAATGCGGATTTCGTAGCTGTTGCACAAATCCTGATCTACATAGGAGCTGTTAATATTTTGATTCTATTTGCCGTGATGTTGATGAATAATCCAAAATATCCCAATTATGCCCCTCCCTGGACTGTCGGAGATAGCATTACTTCAATAGTTTGTACAAGTCTTTTTTGTTCGTTAATTACTATTATCTTGAACATATCATGGTTCGGAATATCTCTGACTCAAAAATCAGATCAAATGTTAGAACGAGATTTAACAAGCAATATTCAACGTATTGGGGCTCATTTATCCACTGATTTTTTCCTTCCATTCGAACTTATTTCTCTAATTCTTCTAGTTGCTCTTATAGGAGCCATTACTATAGCTCGTCGAGAAGAAACAGTTTGAAAATGAAAGCTCTCGTGCGACATCGTATCATTTTTTTTCTTTCGATAATGGTAAATTAGAAACTATCACTTTTGTTTGTATCTGAAGAGATCAAGGTATGAGGAGTTCCTCTATTATGCTCGAACATGCGCTTATTTTAGGTGCTTATTTATTCTCTATCGGTATTTATGGACTAGTAAGAAGTCGAAACATGGTTAAAGCACTTATGTGTCTTGAGCTAATACTCAATGCGGTTAATTTAAACCTAGTAACATTCTCAGATTTTTTTGATAGTAGACAAGTAAAGGGGGATATCTTTTCGATCTTTGTTATAGCTATTGCTGCTGCTGAAGCAGCTATTGGATTAGCTATTGTTTTGGCAATATATCGTAACAGAAAATCAACTCGTATCGATCAATTTAATTTGTCAAAATGGTAATAGAGATCGAGAAATTTGTATACCTATTACTATTCAAATGGATACTAGGCTTGTCTCTCTAAAAATAGATCTAGATCTTTTATTTTCTAGAGATTTCAAATAAGTATTACGATCAATCAAGAGCATAATTCATATTTAACTCATTATTCAAATGATCTGTTTAACACGATTAGACCAGATTCGGTCAAATCTGTCTGTTTTATAAATCAAACAGATAGAATCCGAATCTATTCATTATATCACCGATAATACAATTATTGATTTGCTTGATATTCATAATATATCGTCATTGGCCATATATTAAAAAATCTTATTCAATGAAACAGTTTTTATAGAGTTCTTAGATTCAATGGCACATTCAGTCAAAATTTATGATACATGTATTGGTTGTACCCAGTGTGTACGAGCGTGTCCCACAGATGTATTAGAAATGATACCTTGGGAAGGATGTAAAGCTAAGCAAATTGCTTCTGCTCCAAGAACAGAAGACTGCGTAGGTTGTAAGAGGTGTGAATCGGCTTGTCCAACGGATTTCTTAAGTGTACGTGTTTATTTATGGCATGAAACAACGCGCAGTATGGGTCTAGCTTACTGATCCATCAAAAAAGAAAAATAGTTAGATTCATCCCATATATATTTTTCATTCTCCTTTTCCTCTTTCACTGATCAAAACCCATACTCGACCCAAAAATGAAAGCATGGGTTTTGATATCGAAAGTCTCTTTTCTCTTCATTATGAGTAATTTACCTTGGTTAACAATAATTGTTATTTTGCCCATATCTGCGGGGTTATTAATCCCTTTATTTCCCTATAAAGGAAATAAAATGATTCGATGGTATACTCTAGGTATTTGCTTATTAGATCTTCTTTTAATGACCTATATATTCCGTTATCATTATCATTTTGATAATTCATTAATCCAATTGGAAGAGGATTATAACTGGATAAACCTTATTCATTTTCATTGGAAACTGGGAATTGATGGATTTTCCATTGGACTTATTTTATTAACGGGATTTGTAACTACTTTAGCTACTTTAGCTGCTTGGCCAGTTACTCGAAATCCGCGATTATTGTATTTCTTGATGTTGGCAATGTACAGTGGCCAATTGGGATTATTTGCTTCTCGAGATATTCTACTTTTCTTTCTCATGTGGGAGTTGGAACTAATTCCTGTGTACTTACTTTTATCCATGTGGGGGGGAAAAAGACGTCTCTATTCAGCCACAAAATTTCTTTTGTATACTGCGGGTGGTTCCATTTTTATCTTAATGGGAGCTTTAAGTATGGGTCTCTATGGATCTCATGGACCAGCATTCGATTTCGAATTATTAGCTAAAAAAGATTATCCCATCGCACTTGAAATACTCTTATATTTAGGGTTTTTGATCGCTTATGCAATAAAATTGCCAATCTTCCCTTTCCATACCTGGTTACCGGATACTCATGGGGAAGCACATTATAGTACATGTATGCTTTTGGCCGGAGTTCTATTGAAAATGGGGGGATACGGGTTGATTCGGATCAATATGGAATTGCTACCTCATGCTCATTCTTTGTTTTCGCCGTGGTTGATTATAATAGGAGCAGTGCAAATTATCTATGCAGCTCTAACTTCTATGGGTCAACGCAATTTGAAAAGAAGGATAGCCTATTCATCAATATCTCATATGGGTTTTGTAATTATAGGAATTGGTTCCATGACATATACAGGTCTCAATGGAGCCATTTTGCAAATGATTTCTCATGGATTAATTGGTGCTGCACTTTTTTTCTTGGTAGGAACCAGTTATGATAGGATACGTACTCTTTTTCTTGATGAAATGGGAGGAATCGCTATACCAATTCCTAAAATCTTTACTATGTTCAGTAGCTTTTCAATGGCTTCTCTTGCATTGCCAGGAATGAGTGGTTTTGTAGCAGAATTTATGATATTTTTGGGTATAATTACTAATCATAATTATTCTTCGACCTTTCGGATCATTATTACTGCAATAGCGGCAATTGGAATGATATTAACTCCCATTTATTTGTTATCTATGTTACGTCGAATGTTCTATGGATATAAGGTTTTGAATGTCCCGAATCCTTATTTTAAAGATTCGGGACCACGCGAACTTTTTATTTTGATCTGTCTCTTTCTACCAATCATAGGTATTGGTCTTTACCCCGATCTAGTTCTATTTTTATATAATGCTAAGGTAGAAGCTATTTTTTCTCAATCTTTCTATTAATCGTAATCATTTTTTTTGAATCTTCCAAAGGAATTGGAAACTATCGAATAGGCCTAGTTCTTTTTTTTTTACGAGAAGATATTAATACGAATGAAATAGAGAAAATTGCTCTCTAGTTCGAGTTATTTCAAGTCGTTTTTTTATCCCCTTTGAAATAACTTGGACCAACTCCCTATGGATTCAATAACATAGAATCACTGATGATTATTTATTCGTAAATCATCAATATTATTATTAGTTATTTTCTAATCATTATATTATTAAGGTCTACTAATCCTTTTTCATACTTATAAAAGTATATTAAGTATATTAATATATATGCCAGGAACCAGATTTGAACTGGTGACACAAGGATTTTCAGTCCTCTGCTCTACCAACTGAGCTATCCCGGCTGTTCCCCTGTGCATCATACTAGCACAGTAACCAAACTCCTGTCAACTAAAAACAAAAAAGGTAAAAGACAGCATTTGAATGAGTAAAAACAACGATACAAATAAAAACATAATAATATATATATATATATATATATATATATATATATTATTATTATATGTTATATACAGTTATATACACAGATGTATATATAAGAGAAGCAGACACAAATTTATCATATAATGATAACTTCTTATGTTCTTAAGAACATATCTAACAAATCGAAAATAAAACAGATAACCTGGGGATAGAGGGACTCGAACCCTCACGATCTATAAAACCAACGGATTTTCCTCCTACTCCAATTTTCATTGTTGTTGACATTGACATGTAGAATTGGACTCTATCTTTATCCTCGTCCAATTAACAAAAATGGAATGAAAAATCCTTCAATTTCAATCAATTTGAAGCTAGGCATATTCTTTCAAAACAAACCTAGAACTCTAATCGTTATTTTTGTTTATTGGTGATATATAACGCTTTTTCAAGCGTTCAATAAAATACAAAAGACATTATGTAAATAATGGATTGTATCCAATCCAAATTATGTTGATTCGTTAGAATAGCTTCCGTTGAGTCTCTGCACCTATCCCTTTCTCGGAAAGGAAACTATTGTCTCTAGAAATCGGATTTGGCTCAGGATTGCCCATTCAAAATATCCCAGGGTTCCCTGGATTTGGATGCTATCACTTGGTAAGTTTCCATACCAAGGCTCAAAAAATTTAAGTCCGTAGCGTCTACCGATTCCGCCATATCCCCTTATTGTAGAACGAAATCATAATATCCCATCAATTATTGCATTTGCATGAGCATTATATTCTTTCTGCATTTTTGATGTAATGTTGTTATCTGTATTCCCATCCTATACCGCAAAATATCCCTTTCTTTATTTAGATCTTATTGAAATCATATTTCCGTTCTATAAATAGAGTCTTTTTTTTTTTTATTTCCAATAATACTGTTCCACCTGGGACGGAAGGATTCGAACCTTCGAAATAACAGGACCAAAACCTGCTGCCTTACCGCTTGGCCACGCCCCATTATTGTTTTATAATAATCAATTCATATAAATTGACGCAATGTTTCATTTTAATCTGAATTGCATTATTATAATTCGATTCGCTATAATTCGAGCGATTTCGAAGAGATCTTTTAATTTCAGCCAATAAGTATGTGACTGCATACTGCATGCATATGAGCCTGCTTAGCTCAGAGGTGAGAGCGTCGCACTTGTAATGCGATGGTCATCGGTTCGATCCCGATAGCTGGCTCGTTTTTATTCTTTTCATTTCTTACCATTATCAACCATAGATTGTTAAAATCTATGAAATAAGGAAAAGACTCTTCCTTTTCGGATCGTCGGTCCGCCGGGTCTGTCGTAGCATGATTCGTTTCAACTAGAAACGAAATCAATGATTGAAACATATCTTTTTTTCTCTCTACAATATTTTCAAAATTGAAGATAATTTGTTTCTCTATAAATCATTCCAATATTCGTGCTGTTTATATTATTCCTCTTTCCAACATTATTTGTTCATTTCTTGAAATAAGGAGTTTTTTATGTCCCGTTATCGCGGACCTCGTTTAAAAATAATAAAGCGTCTCAAAACTTTACCAGGACTAAGTAAGAAAACACCCAACAGAATTCAAAAGCCTATTAAAAAAAAACATTCTAAACCTCTTAAACCTTCTAAATATCCTGTACGTCTAAAAGAAAAACAAAGATTACGTTTTCATTACGGACTTCCAGAGCGCCAATTACTTCAATATGTTCGTATTGCTAGAAGAGCCAAGGGATCAACAGGTCAGGTTCTATTACAATTACTTGAAATGCGCTTGGATAATATCCTTTTTCGATTGGGTATGGCGCTTACTATTCCTGAAGCCAGACAATTAGTCAACCATAGGCATATCCTGGTCAATGGTCGTATAGTAGATATACCAAGTTATCGTTGCAAACCCCAAGATTTAATCTCTATAAAAGAAAAACAGGGATTGAGAAATATAATTAATAAAAATATAGATATTTTTCAGAAGGATAAAATGAGGGTGCCACCCCATTTAAATCGGATTAAACAAAAGTCACAATATAGTGGATTAGTCAAAAAAATAATAGATAATAAGCGTATCGGTTTGAAGATTAATGAATTATTGGTCGTAGAATACTATTCCCGTCGAGTTTAAATTATTCCCAATTGAAAGGGAATGAAAAGAAAGGATTTCTGCACATCTGTCCCTCTGTATGTTACATGACAATGTCATTGTCAATATTATTCAAATATTTTTGATTTTCTCTATTCCGAAATGGAAGGAGATTGTGGGAAAATGAAACCATGCTATTGGGTTTAGATTCATGAGAAAACGATGCAAAAAAGAATACGAATATACGGAAAGAGAGGGATTCGAACCCTCGGTAAACAGAAGTCTACATAGCAGTTCCAATGCTACGCCTTGAACCGCTCAGCCATCTTTCCTACACGATCCTTTATTTGTCAACAAAATGAAAACAACAAGTCTTTTCTAAATTATTAAAGTGATACTTGACTTTTGCATAAGTCAAGTATTTATGAATAAAGACAAAAGAGTATTTTACCAAACTTATTTTCTTCTTATTTCAAGATATTTTCATTTTTCATCGATCTAATCCTATTATTGTTAGATTATTCGGGTTTTTATTGCCGATCCAATTGTGAAATTAAGCCAGATCTATTGATCCATAATGATCCTATATATTAAGAATAATTCTTCGGTCGGTAAGAATTAATGGTACAAATTGTACCATAATGATACAAATTCTATCATAATGACTATATTCTTATATACTCAATAAATTCTATGTTTTAGAATAAAATAAGTATGCACAAACACAACCATCATTTTCTCATTTTATGTTCACCAATTTGCCGTTTACTTACTCGTTTTATCGTTGGGGTCATGAGCAAACGAGCGCGAAACTTCTTAGATTCGCATTATATAGATATAAACATTTTCTCAAATTTTTTTTTGATTGTTCATCAATCAATTTAATGAACTCTTTCAAATATTCCCAATTTTTCTTTATTCAGTTTACATATTTGCGATCATAAGGAAATTGATTTATTATGCTATTGTGCATTGGAAAATAATTTTGTTCATGGAATCATTTCCGTATGGGGAATGAAAGAAATTATCAAATTTATTAATTAACTATGCCTAGATCTCAGAGAAATGACAATTTTATCGACAAGACTTTCACAATTGTAGCGGATATATTATTGCAGATAATCCCAATGGCTTCAGGGGAGAAAAAGGCATTTACCTATTACAGAGATGGTGTGATTTGATTTTTTGTTCTTTCTACTTTTTCTCGTTTCGTAGAATGGCGGGATATTTATTAAGTTAAAACTTACGCTTAGTGAAGGTGAGTTTTAGAAATAGAACAATTCTTTCTGTCGTGTATCCCCGATTTATGCAGCCTTAGATGCTTTGATCTTCTGAGATTCTAGTATTGAGCGAAAGGTTATATCTATTACATAGATGTTAATGATCAAATCTATATGATAGGTGTGCATAGGGGAAAAAGCACTACGCGTTAAAATCGACAACACAAATGCTTCGTTATAATATGACCTTTTTATGAAGGGCTAGTTAGAATGGTTGAGGCAACAAACATCCATCTCGTTTGTACTTCGGATACCGCTAGAACCATCGGAGACTGTTGAAGTGAATAATTCCCGTAAAAGACAGTGCGTTAAGGACAAAGAAATTGTTAGAGGTTATGTTTTTAGTGCTAAACTAAAATACTTGGTTATTTAGAAAAAAAAATCTTTGCAAGAAGGATAGCTAGAGATTCATTGGAAATACACTAGTTCCTGTTAATTCATAATCATAAGGAAAATCTTTTTTCTTGTCAATTGAATTGATTACTTAGGAGGAGCCGTATGAGGTGAAATTCTCATGTACGGTTTTGAAGCGGAGATCATTTCAATTGAATGAACGACCGTAACGAATGTCAGCTCAATCCGAAGGGGAATATGCGGAAGCTTTACAAAATTATTATGAAGCCATGCGACCGGAAATTGACCCCTATGACCGAAGTTATATATTATATAATATAGGTCTTATCCACACAAGTAATGGGGAACATACTAAGGCTTTAGAATATTATTTCCAAGCATTAGAACGAAACCCGTCTTTACCACAAGCTCTTAATAATACGGCCTTGATCTGTCATTACGTGCGGCTATCTGTACTATAGAATGAATTCGTCTAGTACGAAAAAAAAAAAGAGGCTTTCTACATATGCACCGTCCAAAACAACGGTTTTTTATCAGCTGTAGTCAAAAGAATATCCCTCATAGGAGCCCAAATATGAATGGGTAAATATAGCCTGGATAGTCTATGGATAAAAAAATCAATTCAATTGATGGAAGAAAGCACCATAAAGATCAATTATTGAAAGTTCGGGCTGATACGATCAAATCTGCTCATGGGCAAAAATAAGGAATTTATTTATGTAATGTAATAGAGTTGATTTACTAGGTTATTGAGCAGCGGTGTAGCATCAGATCCTAAAGACGTGAAGTACTTTCCTGGTAGGAAAGTATTATTCAAAATTTCTATACAGAACATAGATAGTTACCTCTTAAAAAGATTTTTATCTGGATAATCTGAAGTAGATCTCTTTATTTCTAATACTTCATCTTTTTAGGGTGGGAGAAAAGATAAAACCTGATCATTTATCGAAAGTGAAGTTTGAAACTCATGTCATTGACCCATTCTGTTCTTTCGGTTAAGCTGAACGTATTTATCCTATTTTGAAAGTTTGGGTAAAGGACTAAAGAATAGTTAATTGAGCCGTATGAGGTAGGAAACTCTCAAGTACGGTTCTAAGGGAAGAAAACTTTGAGAAGTTGATCTATCCCGACCGAGGAGAACAGGCCATTCAACAGGGAGATCCTGAAATTGCGGAAGCTTGGTTTGATCAAGCTGCTGAATATTGGAAACAAGCTATAGCGCTTGCTCCAAGCAATTATATCGAAGCACAAAATCGGTTAAAGATTACAGGACGTTTTGGAGAATGAAAATCTCCCCACTACTATACTGCGAAATTGTCAAGATTCTGAAATTTATCATACTATTCGAGCGAATTAGCTTCTCTTATTGCATTGTCATTATCAAAAAATAGAAAATATAAAAAAGAATACTTTCTATAGATTGTTCAAAAAATCTTTTTATGAGTAAATCCCGTCCAGAAATAGAATTTATGAAAGATTCATTAATATTCATCAATTCAAAGTTCTTTTGAATCATAAAAGTGATCTGTAACATATGGGTCCAGAGATATGGATAAATAAATCTGGATATGAAGATAAGGATTGTATCATATTGATATATCTTTTTTACCACTGGGCGGAAAAGTTTTATATCTCGTAACGGTCCATTAAGCACCTATCAGATATGTCATAATAAATTTGAACACCTGCCTCAAAGCGACTTCCGTATCATAGTCGCTCCAGTTCTAAACTGGCAAATAAAGAGAGGGACGAGTTTAGAATATATAGAATATATATATATATTTTTTTTTTTTTTTTTTTTCAAAAATTCGGCGGGTTTTTTCTCATGTCTCGTCTGGAAAGAGGAGAACTCAATGACCATTCGTTCACCGGAAGAAGTAAAGATCGTAGTGGAGAGGGATCCTGTTAAAACCTCTTTTGAAAAATGGGCTAAACCCGGTCATTTCTCAAAGACACTAGCTAAGGGACCCAATACTACCACCTGGATCTGGAACCTACATGCTGATGCTCACGATTTTGATAGCCATACTAATGATTTGGAAGAGATCTCTCGCAAAGTATTTAGTGCTCATTTTGGTCAATTAGCCATCATATTTATTTGGCTAAGTGGGATGTACTTTCACGGCGCTCGTTTCTCCAATTATGAAGCATGGCTAGGCGATCCTACTCACATTAAACCCAGTGCTCAGGTAGTTTGGCCAATAGTAGGCCAAGAAATTTTGAATGGAGATGTGGGTGGAGGTTTTCGAGGAATACAAATCACCTCTGGTCTCTTCCAGCTTTGGCGAGCATCCGGAATAACTAGTGAATTGCAACTTTACTGCACCGCAATTGGTGCATTAATCTTTGCAGCGTTAATGCTTTTTGCTGGTTGGTTCCATTATCACAAAGCTGCTCCAAAATTGGCTTGGTTCCAAGATGTAGAATCCATGTTGAACCACCATTTAGCAGGGTTACTAGGACTTGGATCTCTATCTTGGGCAGGACACCAAATACACGTTTCTTTACCTATTAATCAACTCTTAGATGCTGGAGTGGACCCTAAAGAGATACCACTTCCTCATGAATTTATTTTAAATCGTGAGCTTTTAGCTCAACTTTATCCCAGTTTCGCTGAGGGATTGACCCCATTTTTCACTCTGAATTGGTCGAAATATTCAGAATTTTTGACTTTTCGTGGAGGACTGAACCCAGTAACGGGGGGTCTGTGGCTGACCGATACTGCACACCACCATTTAGCTATTGCAGTTCTTTTTCTAATCGCTGGTCATATGTATAAAACCAATTGGGTTATTGGTCATAACCTCAAGGATATTTTGGAAGCTCATAAAGGTCCATTTACAGGGGAAGGACATAGAGGTCTTTACGAGATCTTAACTACTTCATGGCATGCTCAATTAGCTCTTAACCTAGCTATGTTAGGATCTTTAACTATTGTCGTAGCTCATCATATGTATTCTATGCCTCCCTATCCATATCTAGCTACTGACTATGGTACCCAACTATCTCTGTTCACGCACCATATGTGGATTGGTGGATTTCTCATAGTTGGCGCTGCTGCACATGCAGCTATTTTTATGGTAAGAGACTATGATCCGACTACTCAATACAACAATCTTTTAGACCGTGTTCTGAGACATCGTGATGCAATTGTATCACATCTCAACTGGGTATGTATTTTCTTAGGTTTCCATAGTTTTGGTCTATATATTCATAATGATACTATGAGTGCTTTAGGACGCCCTAAAGATATGTTTTCAGATACTGCTATCCAATTACAACCTATCTTTGCTCAATGGATACAAAACACTCATGCTTTAGCACCCAGTTTGACAGCTCCTGATGCAACAGCAAGCACCAGCTTAACCTGGGGAGGTGGTGATTTGATAGCAGTAGGTGCCAAAGTGGCTTTGTTACCTATTCCATTAGGAACTGCGGATTTTTTAGTGCACCATATTCATGCATTTACTATCCATGTGACTGTATTAATATTACTTAAAGGTGTTTTATTTGCTCGCAGTTCTCGTTTAATACCCGATAAAGCGAATCTTGGTTTTCGTTTTCCTTGCGATGGGCCTGGTAGAGGAGGAACATGTCAAGTATCTGCCTGGGATCATGTCTTCTTAGGGTTATTCTGGATGTACAATGCAATTTCGGTAGTAATATTTCATTTTAGCTGGAAAATGCAGTCCGATGTTTGGGGTAGTATAAGTGATCAGGGAGTGGTAACTCATATTACAGGAGGAAACTTTGCGCAGAGTTCCGTTACAATTAACGGGTGGCTCCGTGACTTTCTATGGGCACAAGCTTCTCAAGTAATCCAATCTTACGGTTCTTCATTATCTGCATATGGTCTTTTATTCTTAGGTGCTCATTTCGTTTGGGCCTTTAGTTTAATGTTCCTATTTAGTGGCCGTGGATATTGGCAAGAACTTATTGAATCTATTGTTTGGGCCCATAATAAATTAAAAGTTGCTCCTGCTATCCAGCCAAGAGCCTTGAGTATTGTTCAAGGACGTGCTGTAGGAGTAGCTCATTACCTTCTGGGTGGAATCGCCACGACATGGGCGTTCTTCCTAGCAAGAATTATTGCAGTAGGATAATGGCTAGGAGGATAAAGCATTATGGCATCAAGATTTCCAAAGTTCAGCCAAGGCTTGGCCCAGGACCCAACTACTCGTCGTATTTGGTTTGGTATTGCTACTGCACATGACTTTGAGAGTCATGATGATATTACCGAAGAGCGCCTTTATCAAAAGATTTTTGCTTCTCACTTTGGTCAGTTAGCTATAATCTTTCTGTGGACCTCTGGTAATTTGTTTCACGTAGCTTGGCAAGGCAATTTCGAAGCATGGGTACACGACCCCTTACATGTAAGACCTATTGCTCATGCAATTTGGGATCCTCATTTTGGTCAACCGGCCGTAGAAGCCTTTACCCGAGGAGGTGCTCCCGGTCCGGTCAATATTGCTTATTCCGGTGTTTATCAGTGGTGGTATACAATTGGTTTACGCACTAATGAAGATCTTTATACTGGAGCTCTTTTCTTGCTATTTCTTTCTGCTCTCTTTTTAACAGCGGGTTGGTTGCATCTACAACCTCAATGGAAACCAAGTGTTTCATGGTTTAAAAATGCCGAATCTCGTCTCAATCATCATTTATCAGGGCTCTTCGGAGTCAGTTCTTTGGCTTGGACGGGGCATTTAGTTCATGTCGCTATTCCTGAATCAAGAGGAGAGCACATAAGGTGGGATAATTTTTTAGATGTAGTACCACATCCCCAAGGGTTGGAACCACTTTTTACAGGTCAGTGGAATCTTTATGCTCAAAATCCTGATTCCAGCAGTCATTTATTTGGTACCACTAAAGGAGCGGGAACTGCTATTCTAACTCTTCTCGGGGGATTCCATCCACAAACTCAAAGTTTGTGGCTAACTGATATCGCACATCATCATTTAGCTATTGCATTTGTGTTTTTCATTGCTGGTCATATGTATAGAACCAACTTTGGGATTGGACACAGTATAAAAGATATTTTAGAAGCACATGTCCCTCCGGGAGGCTTATTAGGACGCGGGCATAAGGGTCTTTACAACACAATCAATAACTCTCTTCACTTTCAATTAGGTCTTGCTCTAGCTTCTTTGGGAGTTGTTACTTCTTTGGTAGCTCAACACATGTATTCTTTGCCTGCCTATGCATTCATAGCACAAGATTTTACTACTCAAGCTGCTTTGTATACTCATCATCAATACATTGCCGGATTCATTATGACAGGGGCATTTGCCCATGGAGCTATATTTCTCATTAGAGATTATAATCCAGAACAGAATAAGGATAATGTATTGGCGAGAATGTTGGAGCATAAGGAAGCCATAATATCTCATTTAAGTTGGGTTAGTTTATTCCTAGGTTTTCATACCTTGGGACTTTATGTTCATAACGATGTTATGCTCGCTTTTGGTACTCCAGAAAAGCAAATCTTGATTGAGCCTATATTTGCTCAATGGATACAATCTGCTCATGGTAAGACCTTATATGGCTTTGATGTGCTCTTATCTTCAGCAAATGATCCAGCATTCAATGCGGGCAAAAGCTTATGGTTACCCGGTTGGTTGAATGCTATTAACGATAATAAAAATTCACTCTTCTTAACAATTGGTCCCGGAGACTTTTTGGTTCATCATGCTATTGCTCTAGGTTTGCATACGACTACATTGATTTTAGTAAAAGGTGCTTTAGATGCGCGTGGTTCTAAGCTAATGCCTGATAAGAAAGATTTTGGTTATAGTTTTCCTTGCGATGGTCCGGGACGGGGCGGTACTTGCGATATTTCGGCCTGGGACGCTTTTTATTTAGCAGTTTTCTGGATGTTGAATACCATTGGATGGGTTACTTTCTATTGGCATTGGAAGCATATCACCTTATGGCAAGGAAATGTAGCTCAATTTAATGAGTCTTCCACTTATTTAATGGGATGGTTAAGAGATTATCTTTGGTTAAATTCTTCACAACTAATTAATGGATACAATCCTTTTGGTATGAACAGTTTATCTGTCTGGGCATGGATGTTCTTATTTGGACATCTTGTTTGGGCTACTGGATTTATGTTTCTTATTTCTTGGCGTGGATATTGGCAAGAACTGATTGAAACTCTTGCATGGGCTCATGAACGCACACCTCTGGCTAATTTAGTTCGATGGAGGGATAAGCCGGTAGCTCTTTCCATTGTTCAAGCACGATTAGTTGGATTAGCTCACTTTTCTGTAGGCTATATATTCACGTATGCAGCTTTCTTAATCGCCTCTACATCAGGTAAATTCGGTTAATTCTTTTTCATTTTTTAGATTTTCAATCTAATCTCTATGCATAAAAAGAAGGAGTAATCCACGTAATACTTCTCCATCTCAAATTTGATCTATATTATTTATATAAAGTAGCTGAATCATTATGGCAAGAAAAAGTCTCATTCAAAGAGAGAAAAAGAAACAAAGATTGGAAAGGAAATATAATTTGCTTCGCCAATCTTTGAAAAAAGAGATGAGCGAAGTCTCATCACTGGATGAAAAATTGGAAATTTATAGAAAATTACAATCTCTACCGCGTAATAGTGCACCTACACGTCTTCGTCGACGTTGTTTGAAGACTGGAAGACCCAGAGCCAATTATAGAGACTTTGAATTATCCGGATATATAATCCGTGAAATGGCTCACGCATGTTTGTTGGCTGGGGTAACAAAATCGAGTTGGTAGGGTAAAAAAAAAGGATTCTTTCAAGTTATTGTTATGATAGAAAAATCCCTCCCTATATAGGGAGGGAGAATAGTATACCTAAGGGATTGCTCGATGTACCCATTTTGGGGTATTATAAATAAGGTTAATATGAAGGGATAACGCGGAGTAGAGCAGTTTGGTAGCTCGCAAGGCTCATAACCTTGAAGTCACGGGTTCAAATCCCGTCTCCGCAAAGACACAAGAAATCTAAATACGATACAAATACGACTAAACCAATACGATAACTAGTCCAGAATTATATTCTACAGATGGGCGGGTAGCGGGAATCGAACCCGCATCTTCTCCTTGGCAAGGAGAAATTATACCATTCAACCATACCCGCATTTGACTCGTTATATGGGTATAATATATACCCATATATTACCATTCTATGGAGGTAAATTATTCTATTTCATCCAATAGACTGATTGATCGATTATCAATTATATTAATAAAAACCCAGCACCTTCATTACCTGGTTTTTTTTTATTTATCGTAAATTCCTTTGTGAATAATTGAATTTATTTCTAATGGCCCCCCGGGGGGGGAGATTTTAAACCCAGAAGATCAATATATCTTAAGATATGAAAGAATTTAGAATACCTACTAAAAAGACTGATCCAATCCATAATGATACGCCTGAAAATAGTACATTTTTTTGACTTGACCAACCATTAGGAGAGGCAAGCGCGACAGGTACACCAATCACTAGTAGAATTGAAATTGCGATTAATGCAAACACAGACGATTGGAATGCAATAGTCATGGTTGTTATCTTAAAAGCTTCCAACAGATTCAAAAGGCTATACCATTCGATCCCTATCCGGTCAATTTTTGATTTTGGAATGCACTACGGATTTTGATTTGATCATAAATGAATCGAAATTCTCAAATTTCGAGTCAGCAAATTTTCTTTTTATCATCACTATATATAAATATCATATATAGTTATATAGTTATATAATATTCCCTATAGACAGATATTATCTATCGGGATAAAATGAGTTATGCTAATTCGGGAGAGATGGCCGAGTGGTTGATGGCTCTGGTCTTGAAAACCGGTATAGTTAAAAACTATCGAGGGTTCGAATCCCTCTCTCTCCTTTTGTTCATCGAACAACTCAACCTAACTTACGAAAAACAAAAATCCTAGATAGAACTTAGTTCAGTACCAAAAAAATGCTCGGCTATGCTATAGCCGAGCAACAAGGATTCAGTTGGAAGAATAATGGCAAAGGATAGTTATATCCTTTTAATTTATAAAAAGAAATTAGATATTTATCTAGTTTTATCTCTGGTTTAATTAAGAGGGGTCATGGAAAGAACAGGTTCAAAATCACGATCAATTCCTTTCTCAAATCCTGCTGCAGCTGCACGAGCTCTTCCTGCATGCCACAAATGACCTACGAAAAAGAAAAATCCTAGAACGAAATGAGAAGTGGCTAACCAACTTCGAGGTGAGACATAATTGACCGCATTAATCTCGGTAGCTACACCACCCACAGAATTTAAAGAACCTAAAGGAGCATGAGTCATATATTCTGCTGAACGTCGTTCTTGCCAAGGTTGTATGTCTTTTTTCAACTTACTCAGGTCCAAACCATTAGGACCTCTTAGAGGTTCCAACCAGGGAGCACGAAGATCCCAAAAACGCATCGTTTCCCCTCCAAAAATAATTTCTCCAGTAGGAGAACGCATAAGATATTTACCTAAACCAGTGGGCCCTTGGGCAGACCCTACACTAGCTCCAAGACGCTGGTCTCTAACTAGAAAAGTAAATGCTTGTGCTTGAGAGGCTTCTGGGCCGGTAGGTCCATAGAATTCACTGGGATAAGCTGTATTGTTAAACCAAACAAAACAACAAGCAATGAAACCAAAGACAGAGAGAGCTGCTAAACTATAAGATAAGTAAGCTTCTCCGGACCATACAAACGCACGGCGAGCCCACGCAAAAGGTTTTGTTAAGATGTGCCAGATACCACCGAAGATACAAATGGAACCTAACCACACATGTCCTCCAATTAGATCTTCTAGATTGTCCACACTAACAATCCATCCCTCCCCTCCAAAAGGGGATTTGAGTAAATAACCAAATATAGTACTTGGGTTAAGCGTAAGGTTCGTAATTTTTCTTATATCGCCACCGCCGGGAGCCCAGGTATCATATATGCCACCAAAATACAAAGCCTTAAACACTAGAAGAAAAGCACCAACACCTAGCAAGATTAGGTGAATACCTAAAATTGTGGTCATTTTGTTCCTATCTTTCCATACATAACCAAAAAATGGAAAAGATTCTTCTAAAGTTTCGGGTCCAATTAGTGCGTGATAAATACCACCGAAGCCTAAAACTGCAGAAGAAATTAAGTGAAGTACCCCGGATACAAAATAGGGAAAAGTGTCCACAATTTCCCCACCAGGACCGACTCCCCATCCTAGAGTAGCTAGATGGGGAAGTAAAATCAATCCTTGTTCATACATAGGTTTTTCCGGTACAAAATGAGCCACTTCAAATAGATTCATTGCTCCAGCCCAGAATACAATTAATCCGGCATGAGCCACATGAGCCCCAAGTAATTTGCCTGACAAATTAATAAGTCGAGCATTACCAGCCCACCAAGCGAAACCAGTGGTTTCTTGGTCACGACCAGCTAAAGTTAAAGTTCCATTAAAGAGCGTTTCCACGGGGTAGAACCTCCTCAGGGAATATAAGGTTTTCATGAGGCTGATCCTGAGCCGCCATCCAAGCACGAATACCTTCGTTCAAAAGAATATTTTTTGTATAAAAAGTCTCAAATTCAGGATCTTCTGCTGCACGAATCTCCTGGGAAACAAAATCATAAGCACGTAAGTTTAGAGCTAGGCCAACTACTCCAATGGCACTCATCCATAAACCGGTCACCGGCACAAATAACATGAAGAAATGTAACCAACGTTTATTGGAAAAAGCAACCCCAAAAATTTGGGACCAGAAACGGTTTGCAGTGACCATAGAATAAGTCTCTTCGGCTTGAGTTGGGTTAAAAGCACGGAATGTATTTGCACCATCACCGTCTTCAAATAAAGTATTTTCTACGGTAGCACCGTGAATAGCACATAGAAGAGCAGCACCCAATACTCCGGCAACTCCCATCATATGAAATGGATTCAAGGTCCAATTATGAAAACCTTGAAAAAAGAGGATAAATCGGAAAATAGCTGCTACGCCAAAACTAGGTGCAAAAAACCAACCAGACTGACCTAATGGATAGATCAAGAATACGGAAACAAAAACAGCAATCGGAGCAGAGAACGCAATTGCATTATAAGGTCGTAATTGCACAGATCGAGCAAGTTCAAATTGGCGTAACATGAAACCTATTAGACCAAAAGCACCATGAAGAGCAACGAAAGTCCATAGACCACCTAATTGACACCAACGAGTAAAATCTCCTTGTGCTTCAGGACCCCATAATAGCAGCAAAGAATGTGCCAAACTATTAGCAGGCGTAGAAACTGCAGCAGTTAAAAAATTACAACCTTCCAAATAGGAACTGGCCAATCCATGAGTATACCACGAAGTCACAAAAGTTGTGCCCGTGAACCATCCGCCTAGCGCAAAATAAGCACAAGGAAAAAGCAATAAACCGGACCAACCCACAAAAACAAAACGGTCTCTGCGGAGCCAGTCATCCATAATATCAAATAAAGTTTGTTCCTCTTTGGAAGACTTTCCAAGGGCTATAGTCATAGTAATCCTCCTATTTAACTATTCCAACCTTTTCCGAGCACCCTATTTGATAGAAAGGGTATACATTGTTTTATATTTCAAATATTTATGGACAATTTTTTATCCATCATCCCTTTCAATAAATCGGGTTTCGAAGATGCCTTATTGGCACGGATTTTATCCGGTTAAACCGAAATAATATCAATATAAGTAAATGCATGATAACCCGAAGTTGTTTCTATTCCCTTTTTTTCTTATCCTATAAATTATATTATTTATATAATATATAAAAACAGAATGCCAGAAAAGCAAGTTAGCTTTTATTCCTCTCTGCTCTTCGAGACTATTAAGAATATCAATTCTATTGAATATTATTACGTCTTAAATCTTACTCATAGTAATTTTGAGAAATACTTTATGTATCTCTATGTTTTTTACTACTACATGATTTCTACGTTCTATGAATAAATAGGAACAACAAGAAAGATTTTTGTTGCTCTACGAGCTAGAGCAAAGAACTCTATCCGCTCCTTTCCCTTTATTCAAAAAAAGGGATACTATATTAGATATAATGAAAAATAAACAGTTCCTTTGTTTTCCATTTACCTTTTCTTATCTTTTTTGATATCTCAATTCCAATCTATTTTCCACTGGTAGAATGACCAAGATAAAATGTCTTGTACATTACAAGTAAGAATGTTTGGTACATCATAATCGAATTATGGTTTTAAAGATAAAAGGAAAATGATTCCATCTAGAATTCAGACTATTTTCAATATCAGAATAACTTATATATTAATCAGTCAATGGGTTAGGTTCACTTACTTCTAATTTTTATTTAGTTTAAAAGTAATACGAAATAATTAAGAGATTTATTATGCCTAATCTTATACTATTCCTTGTCTTATTAGTACCAAGATAAAGAAAAAAAACTATATCTCAAAAAAATTCTATATGTTAGTTGTCCTCAATCATATTACATGTTCTATTCCGTTATAACAAAAAAAGGTATATTGCAGTTTTTTTGTTGTTAAAAATAAAAACTGGGCTTTATTGCAAGCAAGAGCCCTTTATCGGGCTTGAACCGATGACTTACGCCTTACCATGGCGTTACTCTACCCCCGAGTTAAAAGAGCTTTTGGTCATTTCAAAGTCTATTACATATTTGATATGTAATCAAATAATGGGGTCAATATATTAAGAAATAATTGAATATAGTTATATTGTCGATCCTGACAACACAAGAAGAATATTCAATAATTAATATGAAAAAAGATTTTTTTTATTGACAAATTCCTAGGGATTTGAATATTATGACAATAAGTAGGCCCCTATCGTCTAGTGGCCCAGGACATCTCTCTTTCAAGGAGGCAACGGGGATTCGATTTCCCCTAGGGGTACTAGGCTAGGAAAGTAATTATAATATCTAATTTATAATAACTTCCCATTTTTTCCTGGGTCGATGCCCGAGTGGCTAATGGGGACGGACTGTAAATTCGTTGGCAATATGCCTACGCTGGTTCAAATCCAGCTCGGCCCAATACCAACTTGATAGATTGAGATAGATATCAATCTATCAGGTAAAAAAGGTAATTCGTTTTTGAATCCCCTATACTCTATATAGAAAGAATTGGAACGAACAAATACTTTTGGTAGATTTGAAAGAGAAAAGTTTTACAACATACGACCCGGCACAGTTGAATTACTATGACTAATTAGTCAATAAACTGTACCTAGTGGGATTGTAGTTCAATTGGTTAGAGTACCGCCCTGTCAAGACGGAAGTTGCGGGTTCGAGCCCCGTCAGTCCCGATTCAATAAATTGAACAATTGTTTGAGCGATCCCTACCCCAAACAAGAGTAAAAAAGGAAAAGAGAGTAGACTAGAATAGATTTGATCATTTTTTACACATTTTGTGTGTGGATTCGCCAAATTATCAGCATAGATCTGAATCTTCTTTTACCCTTGAGAAATCAAAAAAGGGTATCGTAGTAAGATAGATCTGTGTTAGGAAGAATACCGCGTAGAGATCTACGCGGTATTCTCTCATATTTAACGAAAAAAAGGTTTTTAATGATTTCTCAAAAATACAAAAGATTCAATTCTATTTTGGTTACTATCCAAACTATTCTGCTCATTCCAGGGTCATGGTCAATTCTTAGGATAAGATAATTGGGAGCTATTCATTGTCTTTTTTTAATAGACATTAACATAGAAATATTTGATTGAGACAAACATTAAATGAATCAAATTGAATTTAATTTGCATGTCTAATGTTATTTTTATTAACGATAAAATTGAATTGAGTCAACCCTTGGAACTATACTAATAAGACGGTGGGATCGATCCATTAGGGGCCGGATTACTAAATCCGAGATGAATAAGAGATAATAGTATGTTCTACTAGTCCTCCATGGATTCAATCCATTTTTTTTTGAAAAAAGATACTCTATGAGATCAAATCTCGAGTTATTGTAAAACGAAGCGAAAATCAATCATGGAAGTAAATAACCTTGCATTTATTGCTATTCTATTATTCATTACAGTGCCTACTGCTTTTCTAATCGTTATTTACGCACAAACGAGGCCTCAAAGCGAACTAGAGTGATTACTTATAATCTAGAATTAGTCTAGATCGTCAGTAAAAAAAAGTAATAACGGTCGGTCTATTTTTTTGAAGAAGTAGTACAAAAGAAAAAGGAAAGGAAAATTTTTCCTTTGTACTACTTCTTCTACACAGATTTTGGATAAGTAGATCTAAATTCTCATTTGTCTCGTGGGGACTAATCATAATTTCTTACATATCTCTGGAAAAATTGATGTAGATAAAATATAGGTGTTATTCTGAATAGTATTTGAGAAAGTATTTTTCTTTTTCTATTTCCATTTTTTTTCAATTTATTTATAATACGAATACGCATTGTTTACTATTACATAGTAATATACAAAATTTTAAATCGTAAAGGCCAAAAATTGATATGGAAAAGACAGAGCAATAATGCTCCATATGCTTTAACATATGTATAGTTAAGAATACTATGGTTCGCTATATACAATTCTACTTCATATTTGATAAATATGAAGTAGAATTGTGTTTCTAACATGATCAATTTGATATTATTTATCATATCATTGATAATTCAATATTACTAGATCATTAATGATAGTAATTATCTATCATCGTAACGTAAAATCATTTTTTTTTTGTTTTGAACAGAACGATTAAAAATAGAAAGACTATTAGAATTCTATTAAATTCCACTTCTACCCCATACTACGAGTGAAAGAGAAAAAGTAAAAACTACCATTAGAGCAGCCCAAGCGATACCGACTATATCCATACGAATCCCTCTCTTTATAAAACTTTCTAAAAAAATAATATCATTATTGATTCTTGATGATAATGGAACTATTAAGAATAGTGCAAAGTGGAAATCCTCTACCTTCCTATTCTGAAAGAAAGCATGAGTCGATAGTAGCGACTTCTCAAAATTGTTTCTTGGAACTAATGACTCTCAACTACCTATCAGATTAGACATTAACGATAAATTTGAATTTTATCTGCTATATTAGCAATAGGACCTGAACCTATACAAGTTGTCTTCAAAAGACATGGATACAAATAGAGATTTTTAGATTTGTTTACGCTACCAAGGCGACACCCAGATTTGAACTGGGGATCGAGGATTTGCAGTCCCCTGCCTTACCACTTGGCTATGTCGCCATCCCCACATCTAGTTTAGAAAAGATATTTTGCTTTATCTATCGGAGATGATATGTAGGGTATTTCACATCCTTCTTTATAACTCGGATATGTCGTATAACCAATTTAGAGTCCCTCTAGTATAGAATAGGAATTTAGAGTACCCAATAGTATACTAAATTCACATTTGTCTGTCAATAACTAGAGAATTGATAACTATAGAAATATTCCCATCATATATCATATATTATAAGAAAAGGAAATAGCTTCTTTTTCTTTTCTTTTTTTGATATAGTGAACAAAACATGTCAATTTTTTGTCGAATTTATTCTATTCGTATAGATCAATGAGGAATAAATATCGAAATATATAATATACTTTATAATATAGGATAGCAAACATTCAATGCGATTAGAAGAAAATAAAGGAATATTTACAATTCCCCAATTTGGTAAAATACAACTTGAAGGATTTTTTCGTTTTATCAATCAAGGCTTAATAGAAGAAATCAATAACTTTTCAAAAATTGAAAGCCCAAATAAAAAGATCAAAATTCTTCTTTTTGGGAATGAATATAAATTAACAGAACCTTTCATTAAAGAGAGAGATGCTGTATATATGTCTCTTACATATAACTGTCAATTATATGTACCAGCAAGATTGATTAAGAAAACTAAGAAAACTCGTGAAATACAAAACCAGATTTTATATCTGGGAAATATTCCTTTGATGAATTCTAAAGGAACTTTTGTAATAAATGGAAATTACAGAGTCGTGGTCAATCAAATAGTAAGAAGTCCCGGTATTTATTACACTTGGGAACGAAAACCGTCGGGAAACATTATCTGGATTGGCACAATAATTTCAGATTGGGGAGGAAGATCAAGATTAGAGCTCAATAAAAAAACAGAAAAGATATGGATTCGTATAAACAAAAAAAAAAAAATATCTGTTTTACTTTTTTTATTGGCTATGGGTCTAAATTCCGAAGATATTTTTAACTATAAGAATCTTAAAGCATTTTTCCAATATTCAAAGGAGTATGATACATACTACGATTGGTATGGCGGGAAGCGGAAAGCTATTTTGAAACTTTATAAAAAACTCTACATAAGTGACGAAAGTGATGAAGAAGAAGAAGAAGAAGAAGAAGAAGAAGAAGAATTTGAGTCTATATATGAAAAAGTAACAACATTTTTTCGAACGAAATGTTTATTAGGAAAGATTGGTCGACGAAATCTGAATAAAAAACTAAGTCTTGATATACCCGAGAACGAGATTTTATTATTACCGCACGATATATTGGCTGCTGTGGATTACCTTATCCAAGTGCAATTTGGAACGGGTACACCCGATGATATAGATCACCTACAAAATCGATATATTCGTTCTGTAGCAGATTTATTACAAGAGCAATTACGATTAGCTCTATATGATTTCAGAGAAGCAGTTGAAAAAACTATATTATCTGCATCAATCAATCTTAAAAGGAGAATAACTCTTATTAAATTGGAAACTTTAATTCCATTAACGGATACTTTTCAGGATTTTTTTGGTTTACATCCTTTATCACAATTTTTGGATCAAACTAATCCGTTGGCAGAAATAGTTCATAGTCGAAAAGTGAGCTCTTTGGGCCCTGGAGGATTGACAAGTCGAACGTCTACTTTTCGTACACGGGATATTCATCCTAGTCATTATGGACGTATTTGTCCGATTACGACATCCGAAGGAATAAATGTTGGGCTTATTGGATCGTTATCTATTTATGCAACGCTTGGTCATTACGGCTCTTTACAAAGTCCATTCTATAGGCTCTCTAAGAGATCGAACAAAGACCATATGGTTTATCTATTACCGGGAGAAGATGAATACTATCGGATAGCTATAGGAAATTCTCTGGCATTAAATCAAGGGGTTCCAGAGGAACAATTGACTGCAGCTCGATTTCAACAAGAATTTTTATTTTTTGCATGGGACCAAATTCATTTCAGAAGTATTTTTCCTTCCCAATATTTTTCCGTTGGAGTTTGCCTTATTCCTTTTATCGAACATAATGATGCGAATCGTGCTTTAATGGGTTCTAATATGCAGCGTCAAGCACTTCCACTTGTTCAACCTGAGAAGTGTATTGTCGGAACTGGATTGGAGGGTCAAGTAGCTTTAGATTCAGGAAGTGTAGCTATAGCCAAACAAGGGGGAAAAATAAAGTATATTGATGGTGAAAATATCATCATAACTTCATCTGTTGCTCGAGCCAATATAGAAACAGAATTGATTCTATATCAACGTTCTAATAGTGATACTTGTATGCATCAAAAACCCCGAGTTCGCCAAGGGGAATATGTAAAGAGGGGACAAATTATAGCAGACAGTGCAGCTACAGCAGGGGGAGAACTTTCTTTGGGAAAAAACATCTTAGTGGCCTATATGCCATGGGAAGGATACAATTTTGAAGATGCAATACTTATTAGTGAACGTCTGGTCTATGAAGACATTTTTACTTCTTTCCAGATCGTAAGATACGAAATTGGAGTTTATTTTACGAACCAGGGCCCTGAAGTAATAACTAGAGAAATACCTCATTTAAATGCTTACTTACTCCGTCATCTGGACGAAAACGGCATTGTAATGATAGGATCTTGGATAGAAACAGGTGATATATTAGTAGGTAAATTAATACTGGAAGCAGAAGAAGACTCACTAATAAATACTCCAGAAGGAAAATTATTACAAGCTTTATTTGATATTAAGGCACCTACTGGAAAAGAAAATTGTTTTAGAGTCCCTAAAGGTGTAAAAGGTCGAGTTATCGATGTGAGATGCTTTCAAGAGTTCGAGGAGGAAGACGATTATCTCGGTGATATTGTAGAAAAAGTTCATGTATATATTTTACAAAAACGTAAAATACAAGTGGGTGATAAAGTAGCGGGAAGGCATGGTAATAAAGGTATTATTTCAAAAATTTTGCCCAGGCAAGATATGCCTTATTTACAAAATGGAACACCAGTGGACATGGTATTAAATCCATTAGGGGTACCTTCACGAATGAATGTAGGACAGATTTTTGAATGTTTGCTTGGTTTAGCAGGAAAACTAATGAACAAACATTATAGACTGGCGCCTTTTGACGAAAGGTACGAGCGAGAAGCTTCTAGAAAACTAGTATTTTCTGAGCTTTATAAAGCTAGCGAGCAAACAGCTAATCCATGGGTATTTGAACTTGATCATCCTGGAAAACATAGATTAATTGATGGAAGAACAGGAAAGGTTTTTGAACAACCTGTTACAATAGGAATAGCTTATATATCGAAATTGTGCCATCAAGTTGATGACAAAATTCATGCACGTTCTCGTGGACCTTATGCGCTGGTTACACAACAACCTCTAAAAGGAAAATCCTCCAGAGGAGGGCAACGAGTAGGAGAAATGGAAGTTTGGGCTCTAGAAGGTTTTGGTGTTGCTTATATTTTACACGAGATACTTACTTTCAAATCTGATCATATGGACACTCGTGAAAAAATATTTGGTGCCATTTTCAACCGAGAACCAATGCCTAAACCTAGCACTTTTACAGAATCTTTCCGATTGCTCAGTCGAGAACTACGATCTTTAGCTCTAGAATTGAATCATACTATTCTATCTGAGATAGACTTTCAGATAGATAAGAAGGAAGTTTGATCAAAATAAATCAAAATTTATTTTTTATGAGTGACCAGAATAAACACGAACAACTTCAAATTGGATTAGTTTCTCCCGAGCAGATTCTCGCTTGGTCTGAAAGAATATTACCTAATGGAGAAAGAGTCGGACAAGTGACTGCAGAACAGACTTTAGATTATAAAACTTATGAACCAATAAGAGATGGATTATTTTGTGAAAGAATATTTGGACCTAAGAAAAGGGGAGTTTGTGCTTGTGTAAAACCTCCAATGATGGAAAATGAGAAGGAAAACTACGACTCCAATTTTTGTACTCAATGTGGAGTTGAACTTGTTATTGATCCTCGAATTCGAAGATATCGAATGGGATACATTAAATTGGCATGCCCAGTTGTTCATATTTGGTATTTCAAACGACGTCCCAGTTATATCGCGAATCTATTAGATAAAACTCGTAAAGAATTAGAAGACCCAGTATACTGCGATGTGTGACTTGATCACAAGCTCCGATTATACAGATCCATAGGAACTGTCATCCTATTTAATCTAATTGGGATGCCCTTAGCTCTGACACGCCCCTCGGCAAGAGGGGCATGAAGCTCAGAATTAGAAACATGTTGATAAAGAGGAATGAATCTAGGGTTAATATCTTGTATATTATGAAATTAAATTGCTAATTGGACTTCGTAAAAATACTTCTTTTATTAGAAAGAAAGAAACAAAATGGAATCCAAAATCTGTTTCATTTTTCTTTTTATTCTAGATCAAAAAGAAGATATGGTTATAGGAGTCTATTCATCGCACATATGCTTCAAATAGTATTGCAACCATCGAAGTAAAACAGAAACCTACAGGATCAATTAATAAAGAGATACAGACAAGTAAATCCCATATGAATTTCAAATAAATTCAAGGTCTTTCACAAAGAAATGTATCGGGAGGAGACTGCTCACTAATTCCATATTTATGTCATAATACGAATTGTAAACCAATAATTGAATTCACTTGGAACTTGAGCAAAGAGTAACTATTTAGTTTTATCACTTGGGAACGAAAACCGTCGGGATACATTACCAGAGAGCAAAAAACATTTTTTGCATAATGATACATAATCACTTTCCATTTTGGTATAGTTACTTGAGCCGGATGAGAGGAAACTTTCATGTCCGATTCTGAGGGGGGGGAAAAAAGATTGTAAAAACCTATCCAAATGTTTGTATTACTAGGCCCACAGCTAACAAGCCAACTTTATTGCGATTTCAGGGAGAACTTCGTGAATATGAGTATAAATCTTGGGCAAAAGATATTGCTTCTTATCTCTCTTGGGATTTTCCGCTATTTCAAGAGCGAGAAATTGCCACTGGAGGAAAAGCTATCAGAGAACAATTAGCTGGTCTAGATCTGCAAATGATTATAGATCATTCATATATAGAATGGAAGGAAATAGATACGAAAATATCTATATTATTCTCATCGGAGGAGACAGAAAACGAATTTTCGAATCAATTCTCGGACTCGGAGGAGACAGAAAACGAATTTTCGAATCAATTCTCGGACTCGGAGGAGACAGAAAACGAATTTTCGAATCAATTCTCGGACTCGGAGGAGACAGAAAACGAATTTTCGAATCAAGACTGTCCTTTCAAAAAACTATATAATAATATGAAGAAAAAACTTTTTTCACTTCAAATAAGAAAGGATCGTTTGGTTAGACGAATGAAATTTGCTAAATATTTTATTCAAACAAATGTAGAACCACAATGGATGGTTCTATGCCTATTACCAGTTCTTCCTCCCGACCTGAGGCCAATGTATCAATTAAATGAAGGTGGAGTGATTACTTCGGATCTCAATGAACTTTATCTAAAAGTTATCCGTCGAAATAATAATCTTTTAGAATCCGTAGAATGGACTCGTGCATTTCTACTACCAGATTTATTGTTTGATCAAAAGAAATTAGTCCAAAAAGCCGTAGATACACTTCTTGATAACAGTATAGGCGCACAACCGGTGAAAGATAGTAAGGATAGACCTTATAAATCGTTCTCAGATTTCCTCCAAGGTAAAGAAGGAATATTTCGTGAAAGTTTACTTGGAAAACGGGTCGATTATTCAGGTCGTTCTGTTATTGTGGTAGGTCCCCATCTCTCATTGTATCAATGTGGATTACCCCGAGAAATCGCAATAGAACTTTTTCAAGGATTTTTAATTCGTGATCTAGTTGAACGACAGATTGCCCCCAATCTAAGAACTGCTAAATTTTTAATTCGAGATAGGAAATCTATTATATGGAACGTACTTAAACAGACTATCCAAAGACATCCCATATTGTTAAATCGAGCACCCACCTTACACAGATTAGGAATACAAGCATTTCTACCTGTTTTAATAGAAGAACGTGCCATTCGGTTGCACCCATTGGTTTGTGCAGGATTTAACGCCGACTTTGACGGAGATCAGATGGCTGTCCACGTACCTTTATCTATGGAAGCTCAAGTCGAAGCTCGTTTACTTATGTTTTCTCATCTCAATCTTATCTCTCCAACTATAGGAGATCCTATTTGTGTACCGACTCAAGATATGCTTCTAGGACTTTATAGATCAACTCTTCAAAAAAACCAGGGCATTTATGAAAATAGGTACCACCCGAATAACTCAAAAAAGAAGATCGTCTCGCCTTCGTTTTATAGCTATGATGATGCACTTAAAGCTTATGAACAAAAACAAATTGATTTAGACAGTCCTTTATGGCTCCGATGGAGGAGAGATATAGATACCTCTATTATTAATTCAGTAAATCGAGAACTTCCTATCGAAGTTCAATATGAATCTTTAGGTACCTTCTACGAAATCTATGATCATTTTCGAATAAGAAAAGGTAGAGTGGGGGAAATACTTAATAAATACATTCGAACAACCGTTGGTCGTATTCGTTTTAATCGAGAAATAGAAGAAGCTATAAAAGGCTTGTGGACTTATGATATCCGACAAGAACTGTCACTATTCAGAATTTAATGTTATTCATTTTATGATCCTTTCATTCATGCAGAGATAAAGATTAAGGAAGCCTTCGAGCTTAAACCCATTGCTGATTTCTGCTCCCCAACCCAAAATGGGGAGATTTTATTTTATTCAAAATGGAGATATTTTATTTTATTCAAAATGGAGATATTTTATTCTTATGACACAACCTAAATTCAAAGTGCCTTTTCCTTTTGAAGTGCCCTTTTTTAATAAAGGGATGGATAAATTTGTTATGAAGCACCTTATTAGAAGATTCGTAAATCAATTTGGAATGACATATACATCACATATATTAGATCAACTGAAGATTTTAGGTTTCCAGCAAGCTACCGATGCAGCTATTTCATTAGGAATTGATGATCTTTTAACAACACCAGCTAAACTATGGCTTATCCAAGATGTGCAGCAACAAGGGTTTGCTTCGGAAAGACAGCATGATTATGGAAATGTACATGCAGTGGAAAAATTACGTCAATTGATTGAGATATGGCATGCTACCAGTGAATACTTGAAACGAGAAATGAATCCGAATTTTAAGATGACTGATCCTCTTAATCCAGTACATATGATGTCCTTTTCAGGAGCTAGAGGAAGTCTATCTCAAGTTCACCAATTAGTAGGTATGAGAGGATTAATATCAGATCCTCAAGGAAAAATTGTGGATCTACCCATTCAAGGAAATTTATGCGAAGGACTTTCTTTAACAGAATATATTATTTCATGTTACGGTGCTCGTAAAGGAGTTGTAGATACTTCTATACGAACAGCAGATGCTGGATATCTCACACGTAGACTTGTTGAAGTAGTACAACACCTCGTTGTACGTAAAGTAGATTGTGGTACTATCCAAGGTCTTTTTGTAAATCTTATTCAAGATCAAGAAACAATAAAAAATCAATTTGTTCTACAAACACTAATTGGTCGTGTATTAGCAGACGATGTATATATAAACGGAAGATGTATTGCCACGCGCAATGAAGATATTGGGATGAAACTTGCCAATCAATTATATTATTTCCAAATACAACCAATATATATACGAACCCCTTTTACTTGCAAAAGTATATCTTGGATTTGTCAATTATGTTATGGTCGGAATACTATTCATAGTAACTTAATCGAATTAGGAGAAGCAGTCGGCATTATTGCAGGCCAATCAATTGGAGAGCCGGGAACTCAACTAACATTAAGGACTTTTCATACTGGTGGGGTCTTTACGGGTGATATTGCAGAACATATACGAGCCCCGTTCACCGGAAAAATGGAATTCAATGAAAATTTAGTTTCTCCTACCCGCACCCGTCATGGGCACCCTGCTTATATATGTCATAATAGTTTAGACGTGACTATTGATAATCAATATGAAGTAAAAAACTTAACGATTCCGCCAGAAAGCTTGCTATTCATTCAGAATAATCAACTCGTGGAATCGGAACAAGTAATTGCCGAGATTCGTGCCAAAAAACCCCCCTTTAAAGAAAAAGTCAAAAAATATATATATTCTGGCCTGACAGGAGAAATTCACTGGAATATCCCTATACAGTCTCATTTAATAGACAAGACAACTCATTTATGGGTATTATCGGGAGGTATATATGAATCCGCTTTTCATAAAGATCAAGATCAAGTGGATATTCCAGAACTTCTTCTTTACAAACATAAATCACTTTCGAATTATTCAGTGGATCAAGTGAAACACGAATCAGTTGACTCAAACTGTTTTGAAAAAGGGAAAAAAATCTTGAATTATCTCGAAACTGATCGAACCATACCTAACAAACATCAAGACTCTATCGATTGCACCATTCTTTTTGAAAATACCAACAATATGAGGGTAAAAAACGAACTCATCGTACCATTATGGTGTGATAAACAATGGGTAAAGCGAAGAATCCCTTGTCCTTATTTAATTCTTAGAATCCCCAGAGAAGGTATTCTTTATAAAAATGACAACATTTTTGCTTTTTTTAATGACCGTTTTTCGATGGAAAAAGAAAGGAATTTTCTTGAAAATCAATTAGACGGAAAGCCCAGATTAAAAGTAAAAAAGGCTTATGCTTCTCTTATTTCAGTAAGAACAAATACGATCATTATCAATATGATTCAAATTAGCTTGCTGAAATACCCTTTTTTCAATATGGCAAGTTCTCCATTTTTGTTTCATAACAAATTAGGTCACACTAATTCTTTTTTTTCGAATGATCAAAGTCAATTACTTAGTAAGGGAACTATTCGTTCAGTACCTAATAAGAATAAAAAAGAGAAATCTTTTCTCATTCTTTCTCCTTCTGATTTTTTGCAAATCGTTTTGTTTAATGATTTAAAATGCTTAAATACAGTAAAAAAGTCGGATGCAAATAAAAAAATACCATTGTCAGGTCTCCTGGGTCATTTACATAGTATTGCAAATCGTTTTCCAGACTCTCATTTGATGACTTATAAAAAAGTGTTACTAAATGAACATTCAATTTCTAACTATGACTCGAATACTTTTCAAGGAGCTAAATGCTATTTTATGGACGAAAAGAGGGGAATTTATAAATTTGATTCATGCAAGAATATTATTTTCAATTTCTTCAATTTGAATTTGTACTTTTCCCTATCCAATTTTTTTGAAAAAACATTTCCAGTAGTCAGCCTTGGACAATTTTTTTGCGAAAGTATATGGATATCCGAAGATAAACAACTCCAAGGATCTGGTCAAATTGTAGTTGTTCGTGAGGAATCTTTCATCATTAGATTATCTAAACCCTATTTGGGTACTCGAGGAGCAACTCATAATAGTTATTATGGGAGAATTCTTTACGAAGGAGATACATTAATCACTATGTCATACGAAAGATTAAAATCCGATGATATAATTCAAGGTCTCCCTAAAGTTGAACAATTGTCAGAAGCCCGCTCGAATACTTTAATATCGAAAAATCGAAAAAAAAAATTTAAAGAATTGAACAGACATCTAGCAATATTTTTTGGAAACTTTTGGGGGTCATTCACCAGTGTTAGAATAACTATGGAGGATAGTCAGAATCAGTTAGTCAATGAAATTCAAAAGATTTATCGATCCCAGGGGGTACAAATTTCTGATAAACATATAGAAATTATTGTGCGCCAAATTACATCGAAAGTTTTAGTTGTAGATGTCGAAAAGTCCGAAAATCAAAATTTTGAAAATGGACTAGATAGTGTTTTTTTACCCGGAGAACTCATTGGATTATCACGAGTCCAAAGAATGGATCGTGCTCTAGAAAAAAGAATAAACTATCGAACCATTTTATTGGGAATGACAAACGCATCTCTGAATACTCAAAGTTTTCTATCGGAAGCAAGTTTTCAGGAAACTGCTCGGGTCTTAGCTAAATCTGCTCTTCAAGGTCGTATTGATTGGTTGAAGGGCTTGAAGGAAAATGTTATTCTCGGGAGAATGATACCTGTTGGTACTGGATTCAACTCTTTGGAAAAACGGAGTAAAATGGATCCGAGAATGAGGAACAAAAGTATATTTATCAATAAAGTGATAGATTTTTTCTTTGATTATGAATATAAAGTTTTATCGCAAAAACAAAAAAAAAAAGTGAAAAAAAAACTAGTTAAAATAAAAAAGAAAAAATCAAAACGAGCAGTCAAAAAGTCATTTTTATACAATAAATAAAGAAATAGAACAAATTTACTTTATATTATTGTATAAAAATAAAGAAAAAATCAAATGAATAATTGTACCAAGTACGTTACGGCAAGCAATCTAACCCATTCCATTGGAATGTAGATATTTCAGTTCATATTAAAAAACAGAAAAAGAAAATGACGAAAAAAAATTGGAACATCAATTTGAAAGAGATGGTAAAAGTAGGAGTTCATTTTGGTCATGAAACCAGAAAATGGAATCCTAAAATGGCACCTTACATTTTTAAAGAACGTAAAGATAGTCATATTATAAATTTGACTTATACCGCTCGTTTTTTATCAGAAGCCTGTGATTTTGTGTTTGATGGAGCAAAAAGAGGAAAACAATTTATGATAGTTGGTACAAAACATCAAACAGCTGATGCAGCTAAATTAGCTGCTTTAGCAGCTCGATGTCATTATGTAAATAAAAAATGGTTCGCGGGTATGTTAACTAATTGGTTTACTACAGAAGCAAGACTTGAAAAATTCAAAAATTTAATGAAAAAAAAAAATACGGGAGGATTCAATCAATTTACGAAGAAAGAAGCAGCAATACTCAAGAGAGAATTGAACAAATTGCAAGAAGATCTAGGAGGTATTAGATACATGACAAAATTGCCCGATATTGTAATAATTCTCGATCAAAAAGGAGAATATACTGCTATTCGGGAATGTAGAACTTTGGGTATTCCAACAATTTGCTTAGTTGATACAGATTGTGACCCAGATCTCGTGGATATCCCAATCCCAGCCAATGATGACGGGAGAGGACCAATCCGACTGATCCTAAATAAATTAATTTTAGCAATTCGCACGGGTAGAGCATTGTAATTCTATCAAAAATGAATTAAAAAATAAAAAAGAGAAGCTAAAACTAAGTTGGTTACTATTCCCAAATCTTATAGAATAGATTAAGATAAAATATTTGTATAGAAATAAAGAAATCTTCTTAATCAATCAAATAATCATTCCATTATTTTATTTCGTAGCCTGACTGATGATAGTGAAATAATTGAGGAATCGGTCATTGAACCAAAATAATTTCTTTTTGAAATTCATCTTTATATAAAAAGGGTAATATGGATATTCTACAATTTCCTATTAACACGCTGAATTTTTTCTACGAGATATCCGGTGTGGAAGTAGGTCAGCATTTTTATTGGCAAATAGGCGGGTTCCAAGTTCATGCACAGGTACTTATAACTTCCTGGATTGTAATTGCTGTCTTATTAAGTTCAGCTACTCTAGCTGTTCGAGACCCACAAATCGTTCCGAACGGAGCTCAAAATTTTGTGGAATATGTTCTCGAATTTGTTCGGGACTTGGCTAGAACTCAGATTGGCGAAGAAGAATATGGTCCTTGGGTTTCTTTTATAGGGACCATGTTTCTATTTATCTTTGTTTCTAACTGGGCAGGTGCTCTTTTTCCCTGGGGAATTTTTCAATTACCTCATGGGGAATTAGCCGCACCTACAAATGATATTAATACTACAGTAGCTCTAGCTTTACTCACATCAGTAGCTTATTTTTATGCAGGTCTTACAAAGAGGGGTTTAGGCTATTTTGGTAAATATATTCAACCAACCCCAATACTTTTACCAATTAACATATTAGAAGATTTTACAAAACCTCTATCACTTAGTTTTCGACTTTTTGGAAATATATTAGCTGACGAATTGGTAGTTGCCGTTCTTGTTTCCTTAGTACCTTTAGTGGTACCTATACCTGTAATGTTCCTAGGATTATTTACAAGTGGCATTCAAGCTCTAATCTTTGCAACTCTAGCCGCAGCTTATATAGGCGAATCCATGGAGGGTCATCATTAATTGGACTCAGTCTATTAATTCATAAAAATTTGATATATATATATATATATGTAACGTGAAATGTTCTTTCGATTTTGATTCTCCCTTATATAGTCATAAATGAAAATACTTAATCTCTAAGATCTTAGTAGAAAGATTAAGGATCACTAATCCCGTCGATAAAATCGATAGATAGAATAGATCATATTTGTAGATTCATATCTACATAATAAGATGAATAGGTTTACTAATGTTAATTAGTCTAGTAAACTATGTATGTACCCCGGTTTGGAACAATTACTCGAAGGGATACATACATTTTATGTACATAGTTTGTATTATGTTACATATATATATGTATATATGATCTATATAGACTCATATATACATATTCATTATTTAGAGACAGAATATTTCATTTTTGAAATGAAATAAAAAAAATCTGTCTCTATTTCATCTTAAAAAAGAATATAATAGTAATAAAATAATTTTGTAATACCATTTTGTCGGATCGGAATTGAGTTGTTTTCAAAGAAAAGAAATTGTTCTCTAGTTGAACGTGAACAATCAAATCAATAGATAAAACTATAATATTATCCATCATTTATTAATCTAAGAGGAGATTACCATGAATCCTTTGATTTCTGCTGCTTCCGTTATTGCTGCTGGATTATCCGTAGGCCTTGCTTCTATTGGACCTGGCATTGGTCAAGGCACTGCTGCGGGACAAGCTGTTGAAGGTATTGCAAGACAACCGGAGGCGGAGGGTAAAATACGAGGTACCTTACTACTAAGTTTAGCTTTTATGGAAGCTTTAACTATTTATGGATTAGTTGTAGCTCTAGCACTTTTATTTGCTAATCCATTTGTTTGATCTCGGAGACCAAAATCCGTTTCCTTCGGGATTTGAAGGACCCCCCTCTATAAATTTTCTTGTTCAGCCAATAGGGGAGGGGCTGATTCAAAATAATGGACTTATACTTGGTCAGAAAGACTTGCGACACTCGAAGAAGTAAATAGATCGAGCAAAGTTTTTTTTGTTATTATATCCTTATTTATCGTTATGCGGGACCTGGGACTTACTAAGTACTCGGAATCTGCTTATCCAGCCAGAATATCGAGTCGGAGAAAAAACTTTGTAAAAGTATCCTTATCTATGAGGGGAGAGCGTATGAAAAATGTAACTGATTCTTTCATTTCCCTAATTTATTTATCTTCCGCTGAGGGTTTCAGGTTAAATACCAATATTTTAGAAACAAATATAATAAATCTCAGTGTGGTGCTTGGTGTACTAATCTATTTCGGAAAGGGAGTGTGTGCGAGTTGTATATTTGAATAATCTAGCTGGATTCAACCAACTGCATTTTGTAGATAGAAAAGTGCATGATCTCAACGAATTACTTCTAAAAGGGTCAAAATAAATATGGAAGAACTATAGCATTTCGTAATTGATTGGGAAATTTTTTTACCAATCCCAACCAACAAGAGAAAATCTTTAGAATGGTTAAAGCTAAACTGCTTGAAGTCCAAGCACAACTGGGTACTCTTTCCACCGCTGTGCTAATATGAGATGGGTTCAAAGGCATAGTTGGAGGTTGATCCGATATATAACATTCATATTAATGGAATTATTCAATCTATCTACTGAAAAATAGTCCTAATCTCCCATCCAATTTTTTGGGTTTAAATGCGGAACCGACGACCTACACAAAAGCGAATTTATTCAAGAAAAAGTAAAGAGGAAATACGAAAAGAAAAAACAACAACTCAGTTGATAATAAAAAAAACCCTTTTGGCAAAAGAGCCCTTCGTAGATTTCGGTCTTTGATAGATTGATCTTATTTTGACATAATATGAACGAAAAGGGTAGGCTTGGTAAAAAAAGCCGAGCGGGAAAGCCGAATGAATCGAAAGGTTCGTGTTCGGTTTGGGAAGAGATTATTCGTTCAACTTATGAATAAATAATCTACTTTCATTAAGTAATTTATTAGATAACCGTAAACAGAAAATATTGAGTACTATTCAGAATTCTGAAGAACTATGTAAAGGAGCTGCTAATCAGCTTGAGCAAGCCCGGGCTCGCTTACGGGAAGTAGAAATGCGAGCGCGCGAAATTCGGATAAATGGGTACTCTCAAATAGAACAAGAAAAAAAGGATCTTATCAATCTTGCTTCTGTTAATTTGAAACAATTAGAAAATTTAAAGAATGAAACCATTCACTTTGAACAACAAAGAGTAATTGAACAGGTTCGACAACAAATTTATAACCAAGCTGTCCAAAGAGCTTTAGGAACTCTGAATAATCGTTTGAATAGCGAGTTACATTTACGTACGATCGAGCATAATATCGACCTGCTCCTAGCCATGAAAAACATAACTGATTAACGTTATATATATTATTCAAATTAAAATCTCTAGATTATATATACTAGGTCTTATTTTTCAAAAGAGAATTAACTAGTGTTAATGGTAACTATTCGACCCGATGAAATCAGTAGTATGATACGTAAACAGATTGAACAATATAATAACGAGGTCAAAGTTGTTAATATTGGCACTGTACTTCAAGTAGGAGATGGCATTGCTCGTATTCATGGTCTTGATAAAGTAATGGCAGGGGAATTAGTAGAATTTGTAGATGGTACAGTAGGTATTGCCCTAAATCTAGAATCAGATAATGTTGGAGCTGTATTAATGGGTGATGGCTTGATGATACAAGAGGGTAGTTCCGTGAGAGCAACAGGAAAAATTGCTCAGATACCAGTAAGTGATGCTTATTTGGGTCGAGTTGTAAATGCGCTAGCTCGACCTATTGATGGTAAGGGGAAGATCTCATCTTCCGAATCTCGATTGATCGAATCTCCCGCCCCAGGTATTATTTCAAGACGTTCTGTATATGAACCTCTTCAAACGGGTCTTATTGCTATTGATTCTATGATCCCTATAGGACGCGGTCAGCGAGAATTGATTATTGGGGACAGACAGACCGGTAAGACGGCAGTAGCTACAGATACGATTATCAATCAAAAAAATCAGAATGTAATATGTGTTTATGTCGCTATTGGTCAAAAAGCTTCTTCCGTAGCTCAGGTAGTTAATACGTTCCAAGAACGCGGTGCAATGGAGTATACCATTGTGGTAGCGGAAACTGCAGATTCTCCTGCTACATTACAATATCTTGCTCCTTATACAGGAGCAGCTTTAGCCGAATACTTTATGTATAAAGAACAACATACATTAATCATTTATGATGATCTTTCCAAACAAGCACAAGCTTATCGACAAATGTCTCTTCTATTAAGAAGACCACCTGGCCGGGAAGCTTATCCAGGAGATGTTTTCTATTTACATTCTCGTTTATTAGAAAGAGCAGCTAAATTAAATTCTCAGTTAGGTGGAGGGAGTTTGACTGCTTTACCAATAGTTGAGACTCAAGCTGGAGATGTCTCAGCTTATATTCCCACTAACGTAATTTCCATTACCGACGGACAAATCTTCTTGTCAGCTGATCTATTCAATGCAGGAATTCAACCTGCCATTAATGTTGGTCTTTCCGTATCTAGAGTAGGATCCGCAGCTCAGATGAAAGCTATGAAACAAGTAGCTGGAAAATTAAAATTAGAATTAGCTCAACTTGCAGAGTTAGAAGCTTTTGCACAATTCGCTTCTGATCTTGATAAAGCTACGCAAGATCAATTGGCAAGAGGTCAACGATTACGCGAGTTGCTCAAACAATCTCAATCAGATCCTTTGACAGTGGAAGAACAAATAGCTATGATTTATACCGGAACGAATGGATATCTAGATGTATTAGATATCGTACAAGTCAAAAAATTTATTCTTAAGTTGCGCGAGTATTTAGTCAAAAATAAACCCCAGTTTGGAGAAATTATACGTTCTACTGGGACATTCACGGAACAAGCAGAAGATCTCTTAAAAGAAGCTATTCAAGAAAATATCCAACTTTTTCTTATGCTCAGAATAGGATAAAAGGGCTTAATCATCACATTTACAAAGCATAACGAATTCTTACGTCCAATAGGATTTGAACCTATACCTAAGGTTTAGAAGACCTCTGTCCTATCCATTAGACGATGGACGCTTTATTTTCATTATTCCTTGAAATACTTTATCGATCGGGAATAAAAAAGTATGATTTTTTATTCCATCCACAACGAGATTCGGGAACGAAAGAGAAAGAATAGATAGGTAACACGGGTATGAAAAAACATTTTGAATAAGGAATATGGATGAGCGGGTAGCGGGAATCGAACCCGCATCGTTAGCTTGGAAGGCTAGGGGTTATAGTCGACGTTGATTAACGCCTCTAATTCAGAACCGAACATGAAAATTTCATTTCATTCGGCTCCTCCATGAGAGAGAGATAGAAAGGGGGGTCTAATGAAAAACGATTATTTACATAATACATAAATATTTTTGCTCTGCTCCATAACATCTATGTTAGTTTAGATGTAGTTCTTTCCTCTTAACTTCAGGTGAACAACCTGAAATAGAAAATACCTATTCACTTGAGAGATGATCCCTATAGAAAGATAAGATTGAATAATATTGGACTCAAAAATCTTTCTAATTACTTCGTTCCCTATTTCTACTGATTGCGATCCTAGAGGAAATCAAATTTCACCGAGCTCAAACAAAATCACGGTGACTAAAGTAAACCAAAGTCACTGTTATCTAGCTATTTGACTTCAACTTTTGCTATTCTAGCAGTTGAACATTTAGTTACGATGAAAAAGAATCTTTTGATATCCATGGATCTTTGATTGATCCGATTAGAGAGATCGGTCTAATCCTTGAAAATATTCTACATTCTGTTTCGCCATCTTGGATGGAATGGAAAATATGGTCGTTTTATCATTCCAAATTCAAATTACGAGAATGCGCACAATTCCTTTCCTAAATCAGGGTATTCATAGGAGAGGTTTAGAACCTCTATAGAAATAGAGTTTTTTCAAAATATAGACGAGAGTTGAAAGATCCTTCAACTCTGTTGAATATAATGATAGAACGAATCACACTTTTACCACTAAACTATACCCGCCACAATTTCATTGTATCATACAGATCGATTTTTTGTCCAATAGGGAAAAGAAAAAAGTAATTATTCAGTAAATCGAGAACTTATTTAGATTCTAATAAGACAAGTTCCTATCATCATATTTTCCTATTCCTGAAAATTCAATAGCAGATGGTTTCTTTTCACTCTGTCCCTTACCTTATTGTTTTGTTTTTACTCTTGCAAGAATAATCCTTAATCCATATTATAAGTAATACCCTATTATTCATTTTATTTAGTAACTATTATCATTATCATTATATATAGTTGTTATGCTTATTAAACACATTCCTTAGAATTGTTCAAGTAATTTTGAATTAGTTTTTCTTTATGACAGATATAGAAAATGAAAATTATGATCATTTTCATAAAATAAAAATGATCCACTCTTAGTCTTTGAAATCTCTTTTTTACCCTTCCAATATGATCTATCCATTTTCAATCTAGAACATCTCATCCAGATTAGAACCTGAAACAGTTGGAATTATTCAAAAAAAAATATAGAAGTGCTTATCTATTATCTTATACTGATATATAATACAAAAAAGGAAATAAAGAAATGATATCACAAGGTCAAATTTTGATAGCCCTTTTTATTGCTTTTACTTTTATAACAATTATTTTAGCTTTCAGATTAGGTAGAGCACTGTATTCTTCATAATTTGGTCAATTATTCCTTATCTAGGAAAGATAATGGCCTGGCCAGATACTGGCCGGGCTAGAGAAAGCGAAAAATTGTTTGGAACGGAATAAAGAAATAGAATTGGATTCTCACAACTGTTGGTCTTTATTTAGTGAAATGCTATATTCATTTTAGATCTGCCATCTAGGAGAGATGGCTGAGCGGACTAAAGCGGTGGATTGCTAATCCGTTGTACAAACTATTTGTACCGAGGGTTCGAATCCCTCTCTCTCCGTTCAGTCACTTGAGATGACTCCTCAAAACCTATAGAAATAGACCCTTTTACAAAATCTACTTTCT